>CABFOV010004688.1:5308-32306 GCA_902141375.1 Timema poppense | reverse complement strand
TAATAATAATAATAATAATAATAATAATAAAATTAATGTTTTTGGAATTGAGCACTAGGCTAAATCATGGTTCAAATTAGGAGGGATAGCCTTCATACTTACCTGTACTGATGTAAGAAATGTTTAGATAGAGCAATAAAAACACACAAATTTTTAAGGACAAGCTTTCACTGTCACAGACAGCTTCTTCAGGTCGAACAAAGAGTATCATTCTACTCTCTCTTGACCTGAATAAGCTGTCTGTGACAAACACAATATGGATTTTACAATGAAAGAGGAACACAGGTCACACTTTACATTGCTGCTACTGGACAAAGAGGTAATGGCTGCTTCTTGAAGAATCAATAGTCACCACCCAATCCCCAGGCCCAGGTTTCATTCTATCAGAGCTCATTAGGCAGGAGTGTGAAATGCGCAACACAACTTCCTAATAGAGTAAACCAAAGATACACAAAAGGGGGGGAAAGGAAATCGGTAAAGAATGATTGGAAATTTAGATAGGAACATGTAAAGAATAATGAATATTATAAGGGATTATGAATATTATGATAATTATTATGATAGACATGGATTAATGTAATATAAGTGAGAATGGATAGTTAAGTTTGACCTTGATTAAAACAAATAGATACCTTTCTTTACTCTTTCATATTCTGATAAATTTCACAGTTGTATATGTTTTAAAATTTTTGGAAACACTCCTTTATAATATTAAGAAAGAGCTACTCTACAACTTTACAAATGTGTAGCTGCCAGTTTATTTTTGTATGTTTTTTGTTTGTTTCTTATCACTAAGTTAGGTGTTCTGTCTTATGACAGGTCCATTCCTTTTGTCAATTAACTTAGACAGGTTTTTTTTTTTCGTTCCCTCGACAAAAGGGGGTTTTAGGGAAAAGATGGTGTTGCAGATTTTCCTTTTCTTTTCCACACTACAGCGCCATGGCCGAGCTACCCCTTCATGCAGTCACACTCATGGCAGTTCTATCTTGAACAATCTTGAGCATCATTTGCTCTGTGCCTCAAGTCGATCCTGATACTTCTGCTGCCCAGTACCAGCCATAACCCTGTTTTTATATCTTTCATAATATGAAAAATAAATATTTATAAGAGTTTAAAAATCCTGCTTAGCTGCGAAAGGGATCTGAGGGTGGAAGGGTTAAGAATGTGTGAAGAAATTAGGGCATAAGTTTATTTGTTTTCTTTCGAGGCCTAACCTAACTCTTCTTTCAGGTTAACTTCCTTCACATTATATTGGTTAAATTTAAACTTTGAGATGCTAAAATGTTATTATTCGCAGTGGTTGTTTTATCATTACCATCATCATCTATTTCCAGCCTGTGACCATGTCATTTTATTAAAATATCACCCTCATCCTCTATCCTTTCACCATTCTTACTCCTTTAATATTCTCCATTCTTCTCCTCTGCCTTGTATATTTTCTTCTATATGCTCCTCCCATCTATTTCTTGTTTTTCTTTGTGGTCTTGTTGCTGGTACTTTCTCTCCATAATTGTCTTTGGTATTCTATTCTTTTCCATCCTCATTACATGCCCATACTATCTCACTCTTGTTTACTCTACTATCTTATGTACTCTCTATACTCCAACTCTTTCCTGGATAACCTCATTCCTAATATTATTTCTCCTCGTGACAGCTAACGTGCTCCTCACAAACTCTATTCCCGTGGCTTCCAATTTCCTAGTATCTCTTACAGTCACTGTCCATCTTTTTGCTGCATATGTTACAATGGGTACAAAGTTTTTCCTATACGGCACTTCTATTCTCCATAGCAAGTCCCTTACATACCTATATAACAACTCTCCCTTCTGCCCTCTTCCTATTAGATATCCCTACTCCCACCCTTCGCCTCACTCACGCTTCCAAGATATTTATCTTTCTCTCTCTCTCTCTCTCTCAGCTCTTCTCTAGCTCTGTTTTTTTTATAGAGGTGTTGAAAAGATTTGGTGGGCTTCATCATTTTCTGTAAGAGGTTTAAAAATAAACTCCTTTGGGAAACTCGTCTTTAAGACTAAACTTAAAACAACTATGCACCCTCCGACTCCAATATTCTGGCTTTCTTGATGAAGTTCTGGGTGGGTCTCATCTACTCTGTACTGGCTGGTTTGGGAACGCATACAGTCGACGCGGCAGTTAGTGTTTACGAGTATCTAAAACCAAATCTTCTTCGTGGCACTTCGCCAGGTGAAGTCTATTTTTCTCTTGCTCTAACTTTGGTGCATAAATGATCTATGTATAGATTAAAATAAGAATATATATATATATATATATAATGTATATACAAATAAGTAAAGAACGGTTAAGTTAATCTTAGTGGATTTATTGAGACGTAAAATTTATGTTGGGTTTTATTGATATTTAAGTTTTTATTAAATTTAAACATTCAATTAAATTTGACCTGCTTCGAAAAAATGATCTAACGTGCCCCTCTTCTGTTCAACTGTGATGGAAGGTAGAGGTTTTATTCCTGGTCAATTGTAATAAGGATGTTTTTTCTTAAATAGTTGACGATACTCTCTATAAGAAAATGTGGGTACATTTCCTCTAAAATGTATCCTTACTCATCCCTATTTAATTAGAATAGTGTATGCATATAGACCAGGCAGGTACTAAGATGTGGGATAAAAAATGACTAATTGTATTAGGCACATTTCAAAAAATATGTTATAAATGAATTTAACACCAAGTTGTTGTGACAGTGTTTTCACATGTACACGGACAACAATAAGGTTATTCCTATGAAAGTAGATCTAGTAGCTTTCAAACTGTTGGAAAAGGTTCCTCCTTTCATATTTGAACTGTAAACACACAGCTTTGTTGCCTCACATGTAATAAAACCAATGTCCATAAGAACACATGTTGTCCGCTCAGGGTGGCTTTACGCCCCTCTCGCCAAGAGCGCCTATCCTCACGGGATGTCTGTGTGTAGGTCGGGGACCCGCATCTGGACGTGAAGCGAGCGTGCCTCTGCGTGGAGACGCTTCTGGAGCACTTTGGGGGCCGTCAGTTGTTGGTGGAGCAGTCGTGGCAGGCTTGGAACACCAGCATCACTGTCGAGAGGGAGTTCCAGGTGCTCTGGGAAAGGAATATGGTGGACAGCGCAAGGGTGAGCTTTGGCAACACTGTAACACTAGCACACTTTGGTGTAGAGGTGGGTGTGGTGGGTGGCATGGGTGGAAAGGAAAAATAACTAAAGCTTCAGTATAAACCAGGGATGGGATTATTGAACCCCTGAATCCTTAAGGATATTCGAGATTTGAGGATTCAAGAAAATGTCCGATTTAAGACACAAATCCTTTAAAAAAAAAGATTAAAAAAAAGTTCAAAGGAAATTTTTTTAGAGCTCTAACACAGCTTATTGGTGGTTCAGAAACAATTTTAATCACTGGATGAACTTAACAACCAGGCCCCACACCACTAAATTAACACTTAACTGAATGTATGAAAGTTATGGTGAATGGATTATAAGATAGAATGTTAACATTATTTACTATTTCTATTTTATATCATTATTTCATATTTATTTCCTATCATGTTTATAAATTTTTCCAAATTTTGGATTCAAGATTCGAAAGTAAATTAGAGATTTGGATTTGTAAAGTAATGGATTCGATCCAACTCTTAAAATAACAAAAAAAAACCCATTTATTTACTATTTATATCATAAAATAGTGGACTCAACTGGTCTCTGATAGAAATGTCTAACCGGCTTTATCAGTTGAATGATCTAAAGTGCTACTCTCCCACAATCGACTGGATTGTGGTCAATAAGGGTCAGAATCTCACTCAGGTGTATTGAGATGGATTTATTTTCCAAACTGTTTACCACTCGGGCTACAAGCAACTGCTATGGCATTTACTCTAAGATATACCTTACTTGTCCTTTACACATTAGCATAATTAATATAAATGTGTACAACCCAAATAGTTGGTGAGATGGGGTGAAAAATATTCTACTCGTGGTACATTAACTCTACAGATCTTGAATATTTATCATGAGCTTTGTTGAATTACAAAGACAATTTTTAAATGAAGATAAAAAGTCATGTTCGAATTCTACGATGCTTATAACCAGGGCCTGGATTTTGATGACATGTCGATTTTATGTCATATTTTTTATTTATTTCTTCCCCATGTGGAAAAATGCCAGATCTGGCCCAGAACTGGAATTGGCCAGATTTGGGAATGTCAGATTTGCCCCAGATCTGACTCAGCTCTGGGCATATCTGGACCAATTCTGGCCAGATATGATTTTTCCACATGGGTTGTTCATCACATACAATGCTCATAAGTACATAAACTCTGTTCATGATGCCCTTGATGCCCTTGTTGTAGAAATGTAAACTTTATTGGTCAATTGTTGTAATTTTGAAATTTAAGGTCATATTTTTTTGGTTTGCGTTATTTTTAGGCAGTTTTGAATCAATTTTAGGAATCTTTTATTCCTTTTTAGACATGTATGCTGTATAGGTATATTTTTAAATACTATAGATATTTTATAAGTGCATAGATACTCAAAGTAATTTTTTTTCACCACACAGTTGGGAGAATAAAGAAATAATATAGGTAAATGAACTTTGAATCCTCTTTGCGTGTTTTATTGTAAAATATACATTCCTGGTGAGACACTACAACTATGCTGGAGAAGGTTGCATTGGGAGGATGTAGCTATTACTTATGAAGCAGATATTTGTAAATAAATATTATAGTCAGCAAAAAGTAAGAGTTTAGTTGTTAAAGACTGTTAATTACATTTTACATTTTGTAAAGTGTTTGTTTGATTTAGTTGTGTGCATTTATTATTAGTTATTTTTGTTCAATCTTAAAAGTAATTTTTTGGAATAGTTAGTTCAGTTTATAGCTCATTTTTAGGTAATCAAAATCCGGACCTTTCTTATAACAGATGTTCAACAATGGTTGAGATTACCATGTGTTTAAAGTTAAGCTAAACATATAAACTGAAGTGGTATTTTATTAATTTTGGCCAAAATAATGTTTTTCTATAAAAACTACAACAATATTAACCTTAACTCACGTTCCCATTCATCTGATCTTAAAAGCATGCATTCAACAATTGACCATTAATTTCATGTTTGATTTGATTAATTTTTTTCTAAAAACTGATAGTTCATTTTTTCTAAAAACTGATAGTTCACATTGAATATTATAATGTTGCCTTGATATTCTTCATACCAGTCTTTGATGAAATTTAATATTGCTAAGATAAATATGTTCTTAGTTAGCAACAACCCCCTCAAACTGAGATTTTCATTTTAAATTTCATAAATTCCGATTTTTAAGATTTTCTCATTTCTGCGCTATGTCATCACTGGGTAGTAATTGTTAATTTAAATACATTTTGAGCAAAGTATGAAAAAAATTATTACCTGCGCAATAAGCTGCTCCCACAAATTCATGTGCTGAAAGCTAATTTAATATATATTTAATAACTCTCATAATCAAAATTTCATTTAATGATTTTATTCATTATTGGTGGACACATTGTTAAGTATGGCAATAGCATCAATTCGGCTTTAATTGTATTCAAAGAGCTTATCTTTTATTTTAACCGACTATAGAACAATTATGTTGGTAAAAGTAATGTATAGGTCACTGTTTACCAAACTCTGTGTTACCCATACCTCCAAGTGCATGCAACATCCATTTGAGTTGTATTGATATTAACATATTTTTAATTTTTGTATTGTGGTAAGTAGTATGATGAAAAAACTAATGCAGATTTTAGCATGACGTTATAGACTTATATTAGCCTTTCTTTCCCTCTGTAATGAATATTACTAGCCAACAGCTGGAGTTTTATTAAAATATGGAATGCTATATTTGAAAGAAAGTAGGCCTACAGGAAAGATGTATAGAAACATATAAAAGGGGACAAACACAATATGGATTTTACAATGATAATAAGAATACAGTTCACACTTTATATTGCTGCCATTGGACAAAGAGGCAATGGCTGCCTCTTAAGAAAATTGATTGTTACCACCAAATTTCCTTTTTTTATGAAGAGATGTAAGGGCTACATTAGTTAGGCCACTATCTCTAAAGAGTTGCATGACCGGTGAAAGTTTGGGAAGTACGGTTATAGAGAATCCTTTCACACATAGTTGTTGCTTGTTCCAGACCGTAGACTGGGTGTCCAAGCTGGACGTCCAGTTGTACCCTGTCCTTGTAGGAGATTCGACCTATTCCAAGGTCATCGCTAGAGAGTTGGAGGAGAAGTTGCAGGTGTTGCTACCGGAGGTCAAAAGGGCACAAACAGAGATTGAACTCAGGATCAAGACAGCTGAGTCTCTAGCTCAGAAAGGTAACATCTCTTGACATTTCTGAGTAATTAGTGCTTAAGCATCTATAATTTTAACAAGCTCTGAACTACTTGTATCATGGATTCTAAATATCATCATTACCATAATCATCATCATTCACTTTGGTAGCGACATAGTCCAAGGCGCTACTCTCGCAGTAGGCTAGAATGTCGAAAACAAGGCGATCTAGGTTCAAATCTCGGTCGATTGTACTGAAGGTAGTTTTTACAAAATGATTTTCCACTCTCCCGCCATGCAAATATGTATACACTTCCTCTAAATATAACCTTCATAATCACTAAAATCATTAGTGTAATTAGAACAGAAGTGTATAACCCAAATGGGTAGTAAGATGTGATGCAAAAAATTACTATTTCCAGCCTGTGCCCAGATTAATTTAGTAAAATGCCTCCATTTTTCTCTATTCTTTCAACTTTCTTCCTCCTTTAAACACTTCCATTCATCTCTTCTCAATTGCACACTTTCTGTTGTCTACTCCTTCCATTTCTTTCTTGACCGCTCTTGCAATGTTTTTCCTACATACTTTATTTCCATCATTCTCTTTGGTTTTTTCTCTTTCTTCATCCTCAGTACATGCCCATACCATCTCAGCCTCGCTTCCTCTAATATCTCATGCACTCCAACATCCTTATTACATAACCATAACTTGGCCTAATATTTATTGGCTTTAAATAATCAACTGAGATATGAACACAAACCTCATGAATGCGTTAATAAATGTAGGGGTTACTACGTTCACATTTTCAATCTAAAACAAAGTCAAAACTTACTTACATACATACACAAATACCTAATCACACCTTTCCCTTACAAGATAGGCAATAAACAGTGAATATTGCTCAAAACATAACTCCGTACTTTATCCATCCTCACTAACTTTCTCCACACTTCCTTATCCTTGCATATTCCCTTCACTTCAACAACATCCATACACAGAGTCATAGATGCTCTTTTATTCTTAAAACTCTTAATGTTTCTTTTTTTCACACATTAGTCTACAACATTTATCCATGTCTTACATGGCCTGTCCCTTCCTTTTGATTCACACATTATACCTTCATATATTTGCGTCGTCACTCGATCCACACTTATCCTCTCAACATGCCCAAACCAACATAAGACGATTCTTTCACAATTACCTATTGGATTCCCTTCTAACCCACACTCCTTCAGCACCCATTTATTACTGACTCTGTCTACACGAGTTTTCCCCCATACATTTATTAGCTATCTCATTTCAACCACATTCACCTTGTTCTTGTGTTTATTCTCACAAACCCAAGCTTCACACCCATAAAACAATGTTGGCATTAACACACTTTTATATACTGCCATCTTTGCCTCATTTATACTACTTCATTCTTTGCAATAGTCCACATACATCCAACTACTCTCCAAGATTCATTCAGCCGTATGTAGGTTTCACCATACATCCTTCCATTTTTACAGAAGATTCTGTCCAGATAAACAAAATCATTCACTTGTTCAAACAGATTTCTATTTATACTAAGTTAACCATCATTTACTGATCCATCCTTATCAAAAACTTATCACCTTAGTTTTAGATACATTCATACGAAGATTCATTCTACCTGTCACCACATTCAAACGATTTAATGCATTCTGCAAGTCATTTTAACTTTCAGCCATCAATACGGCATCATCTGCATATAACACTTTCACATTTACATTGTCTATTTGTACACAATCATCCCTCATACACTTATTCATGAAAACATTAACGAATATATTAAATATTCCCAAAGTTGAATTGAAGTTTGATCATTTTGCCAAAATTGTTTTGTGTTGAAAAAATATTATATTGTGTATATTTATGTAACTTAAGGCACTAAGTAATCTATAAAATTGTTTAATCACAAAATGTACAGATTTTGTGCAAAATTGGTAAAGTATGATATTTTTATAATATGCTTTTCATCTACTACAAATTGTTGACATGTACACTGCATTTACCCTAGCACGGCAGCTCGCTTACCTTGATGAGTGACAGTATGGTATAGATAGGGCATGCTGTAATCGATCAAGGTAAGAATTCTACCTTTTAGGGTAAGCAGAGTGCATATAGCAACAGAGAATTAATCGAATTTAACATAAATATGTATTTTGAGTATTTTTTTAATTGGTGAAGATTTGTAATTTTTAAAGGCATTTTTGAAGGGATGTCAAATTTGGACAATATTCAAAGCGAAATCAAACTGTTCAAAGCCTCACAAAACCTCACTAATAGGTAATATAATATGAAAACGGTATTTTAAAAAAAATATTGATCAACCGAATCTTACTATCTGTTAAGCTTATATACATATGTAATTATAATTACTCTAATAGATTAGGGATGAGGAATAAAACATTTTAGAGGTAATCTACCCACATTTGTATGGTACGCCCCCATTAGACAATACCAGGATTTGAACCCTGATCTCCCCTTCATTAACAGGCCAATCTAACACGAGAGTGACACCTCAGACTGTTCCAGCACTGAAGTGGATGAAAACAGTATAGGAACACTACAAACTCCCCTCTTCATTTCTATATGCATACTTTACTCTTTCATCTTATAGTCACTATTCTTCCTCATACAATTAGAAATTACAATTAATTTTAAATTAAAGAAATATTCCTTTATTGTAAGAAGAAATACACAAAATAAAAGAAAGAAAATTGTAAACTCTACTCTACATTTGAAAAGTCTGATTATAACTGTTTACATGCATCTAGCAACACTGCATGTTTAATGTTATATTTTTAATGCTGTTGTTTTTAAATAACAAGATTGATTTTTTTTTTAAGTAGCAAGTTGATTTCATATCAAAGAGTAATTTTATTTATGTTATGATACGAGGCCAATGTTTTCTAAAATGCAATACTTTATAACGTTTATCATAAATTGTGTGGGAGTTTTTTCTCTTCTTTTTGGCACACTGCCACTTAACGGGTCATAAATACTCGCTAGGGGTGGACAATATTATACAGGTTCACAATGTTTTAAGGGTATTAAAGCAGACTTCAAAACAATTTTTACATTTTATATTTTTTTTAACACAGCGTCTTACTACCTTTTTCGGGTTATACGCATATGTACTAACCACTGGCGTCACCACCTTCTGATTATTGGGGGGACAAAAACATTTATTCCCTTACCTTCCCAACTCTCTTGTTTTTCTCACTATAAAATAATGCATTATTAAGCACCCTCCCTTACCCCACCTTGTCAATTTATCCTCCTTTAGATACTTTAGGATGATGTAATCACCAGAATTTTGTCAGCTGTATTGCAAATAGGAGTAAAATCATTACATTGAACGCTTCAAAAGGTTAGTGTCAACAATGTATTCATTCGATTAAAGTACATTTTTTACTTATACTTTAATGACATTTAATAGGTAGGCCTAGTTTATGGAATGAAATCTTGTTCTACTCAGCCATGATTTAGAAGCAAGAACACAATAAGTCTATAGTTTCAATTTAAACACAACACATCCAAAAACGCTCCTCCTCCTCCTGTTTGCTATGAAGATCTTTGCCACGGTGTTTAGGTCAACAGTATTGAGTACGTTCTAGTGGACATAGCACAGCGCTACGTGGTTACACCATTTCTGTGACATTGTTGACAGCATGTATGATTTCACTTGTCACTGTAGTTTATCCTTCGGTTCCCCATTTGACAAAATATTGACGGGACGGGTCCCTGAATCCCCATACGCCATGGTGCTGGTGGTACTAACTACTCTAATGAGTTAGAGGCTAGTAAGGTTAGATTTAGAGGAAGTGTACCCACATTTGTATGGAGGGAGAGTGGAAAACTATTCAGGAAAAACCACCCTCAATGCACCCGACCAGGATCAAACCCAAATCTCCTCTTCATCTGCAATATAATACATTGCAATAGGGACGCCTTAGACCATTTGGCTACCAAAGTGAGTTATTTTAACATTTGATTTTTTGTTACTTCGGTGGTCGCATTCTAAAGAATCACTCTCGCAATAGACTGGACTTCCAATGACAGTGAGATCAAGGTTCATATCCTGATCAGGTGTACTGAGAGTAGTTTTTTTTCGCAAATGGTTTCCCACTCTCTCTCTCTCTCTTCATACAAATGTAGGTACATTTAATCTAAATTCAAACTTCCTAATCGCTATTCTGCTAGCATAATTAATGCATGTGTAACTGTGTATAACCTGAACAGGTAAGCTACAACATGTGAGAAAAAAAACAGATTTTAGTTTTAAAATACAAGTTGTAAGGAACCTTACCTACTCTTTCGATTTCTTTGTAAAATAAATAAATGTAAATTATCACGTGTTTTTTTGGTATGTTTGTTAGAAAAAGATTAAAACGCCACATGCGGCCTGGATAAGTTTATATCCACTCTTATCCTTACATGACATGAGTGGGCACATGTTTTATGGAACATTTCACTTCACCCAACATTCACTTGGCATAGGGACTTTTGCACTTTTTAATAGGTTGAGGGGAGGCGGTGGACGGATAAACAGACATGTCTACTGTGTGGCTCTGCCAAAATAAAATTGATTGCATGTTTATATTTATATTTATGAGACAAGCCGCATTGTACAGTACTCTGGGCTAACATTGTGAAAAAAACATCCAGCCACATTAAATACCCTATGAATTACTCTCCTTGTTATAAATATAAAAAGAAAACTAGTGTTTTTTAAAGTGAAATATGTACCTTACAGTAATTCATATACTTGCTATTTTAAAATAAGACTGTACCTTTATCGTCCTTTGAATATTCTAGTGCTACAATTCTGAAGGATACTTGAGATTTGAGGATTTAAATTTCGATTAGATATAAAACTATATATATTTTTAAAATTCAAAACGGAAACTCATAAAACCATGATTATAAATTAAACCTCACAACCATACCTCAGAAACTTAATTCACGGTCCATTAACTGAATGTGGATTCACTTTACAACAAAACAGTTAATCATAATTAGTCCGACATTATAGCTAACACTGTAACGTGTATGCCTGGTGAGCTAAGGGTCCTGGGTTCAATTTCCGGCATGACCGAAAAATTTATCATTGGTAAAAATATAGGCTTCCCCTTCCACAATGATGTTATTGATCTAATATATTTTATAAATTGTGTGCTGATATAAACAATCGGTTTAGGAGGAGCATGTTTCATAATAATAATAATAATAATAATAATAATAATAATAAACAATGATAATGACAATGATAATAACAATAAAAATACAACAATAACAACAATGATAATGTCAATAAAAATATTAACAATAGCAATGATGATGATGATAATAATAATAATAATAATAATAAATAAATAAATCATACATCTTTATATGAATAATTGTTGTTTTTTTTTTCTTCCAGGAGACTCTCAAGGTGAGAAAGACACCGTTGTAGGAAAACTCACAGAACAACACGATAAACTTCAAGGGATCGTAACAGAATATCAAATTCTGCTCCAGATGCTCATCGCCTTCTTCAAAAATTTAGCCGAGGTTTATATTTTTGTTTGTTTTCATCAATATTTTCAAATAATTTCTACAAAAAATTATTAATTAAAACTCCCAAAACCTGTAGGATGTTCTAATGTAGAGGATTCAAAACACTTAAAACAATTCATAAACATCATCATCAACATCCGTTTCTGGCCTGTAGTCGGGTCAGTTTAGTAAAATGCCTCCACATTCCTCTTTCCTCCCATCATTCTTCGTTCTTTAATCTTTTCCATTCTTTTCCTCTCACTTACACACTTTCTGTTATCTACTTCTCCCATCTCTTTCTTAGTATCCCTTGCTGTATTTTCCCTAGATTATTCATCCCCATCATTCTCTTTGGAATTCTTTCCTTTCCCATCTTCAATTACATGTCAGTACCATCTCACCATTCTCCTGCCAGGTTAAAAAAACTGTAAATTTACTGTGTATATTAAAATGTACATTGGACCATGTTGTCAGCTCGAGAAGATGATAGAGCACCTGCAGTCCCAGTACCAGATGACCCGCTTGCCTGGCAGTGTTGAAGAGATTGAACTGTTATTGAAGGAACACGAAGCTTCCCGGCAAGCTGTTCTGGAACTGTTCAAATTTACGCAGACGGAGAGCGAACAGATCGTCTTGAGGATAACGCAACAGGTTACACTATCTAATGTCTCTTTAGGGTTAAAGGTGGGAGAAAGGAGGGAAAAGTGTGTAGATAGAAGGAGGAGGGGAGTAACAATTAACAAAACTTTTTATTCGAATTTGAATAGTTTCAAATTCAATTAATAGTTTAAAAAAAGTTATGGACAGGAAGGACTCTTGAAACCCTTGAACTCTCAAATTTGTCAAATTCCTAGTATTAAAAGATTTGAGATAAAAAAAAAGTCATCACATTTTAAATAGGGATTTTGTTTTTTAGTTCTTATATTGCTTATCTAGATAGGCTATTGGGCGTCTCCCGAACTTTGTATTGACCGCTTTTAATTTATCCACCGAGTACTTTTGATCTACAGTTAGATCACACAATTTTACAGTCTCCACGGCGTCCACAATATTTACCAGTTGCTGTAACTTGTCCATCTTGAGCTGCTTTACAAACGCTTATAAATAGACAACCAAGTGGGCACCCCTCTTTATACCCACCCCTCCTCGATCGACGTCACATGATACGAGAAGAAGAACAGGGCCACGATCTATTCTTGTCTCGACTTGTCTGCCCGTCAATCAGGCGCCAGGGGGAAAACCCAATGCCTGGCTCAATGACCTCAATATCTATTCTTGTCCCAACTTGTCTTGTCTGCCCACCAACCTGGCGCCAGAGAAAACCTGTTGCCAGGGTCAATGAGCTCAATATCTATTCTTGTCTCAACTCATCTTGCAGGGCCGACATACTGGCTCCAGGGAAAACCCAGGTTGCCGAGGTAACGATCTATTCTTGTCCTAATGACCCGCCAAACTGGCGCCAGGGTTGCGACACATACCTCTAAGGGGGAACCATTTATCACACTCTACCCCCGTCAGCCATAGCGCGAGGTTCGTGCTGCTTGTTCCGGGACAGAGCCTTGTGCCAGAAGAGCCAATGTTTATTATATCCCCGACAGCCATAGCGCGAGGTTCTAATAAACTACAACGCCCTAATCAATGAATAAAAACTCCAACACCTCTATCCTACCAATTAATTAATTAACAATAATCATTTAACAATCATTAATAATTAATCATCAAGAACTAACATGTCCTGGGTTGGTAGGCGAGTGCTGTAGGGGAGGACGTAATCAGCACCTGAGAAAAGAGGTCAGGAGGAGGGGAGGAGGAGGGTCAGAAGGAGTGGGAAGGAGGGGCTATTTATAGCAGCCAATCAGAGAGCAGTAGGAGGGGTCACGTGACCAGTTTCAGCCAGTAAAAAGACGACGACAGGGGCAGAGGGCTACTACCCAGACCATTAATTTAACACCTAACAGAGTGTATGAATCAATCCTATAATGAATACAGTATGGCAAAAATATTTAGTTTATATTTCTATTTTCTATTTGCTTTTATGTTTATCATTTTTTAAACAATTCAAATTTCAATTTGAGATTCAGGTCTTGTGGGCAGAGATAAGATTCATATTTATCAAATAGTGGCTTCTAACCATTTTTAGAAAAAATCAATAGTCAGATGGATATTTATAAACTTATTTATACTTATGTTAAACAGAAAGTCTAAAAAATACTCTCTGCAGGGTGTGGTATTTAATCATTTTATCAGGATAATTCTGATGCATTTAGTAAAATATTTATTTAAAAAATTCCATGATGTTGACCTGTAATCAAGCCATACTTACCAAACGGCCGCCATCTAGTAGCAAAGATAGTGCCAACTTCTGCAGATAGAGGTTGTCATATGGTCAGCTCAACAAACCCTTCAGCTGCTGATCTCAGTTTTCTAGACCGGAGCTTCTACTTATTTATTCAAGTAGCTCCTCTTTGGGCTTCATGAGGCTGTGTTTACCCTGTTCCAGACTCACTGCTTCATAGAAAATCTGAAAGTGCCAGGGATCAAACCCAGGTCCTCTTTATCAGTAGCCAAGAATGTTGACCACTAGACAACCATTGGAACTTGAGATAAATAAATAATATAATTCTCAATATAGTTAGTATCTAGGTTCCAATAATTATAATGCAAGTGTCTTTCTTGTCCTTCTTCACTCCCCTTCGAAGGCATCAACCATTATTTGAGCCAAAGACACTCAGAACAAGCTCTTTTTAACGTCTGAGCTGTCCCTGTAGGAGCCGGAGGATGCAGCCCGCCACGATATTGAACGTGTGAGACGTCTCCTGGCAGAGAAGCGGCGTGTGTGGGAGGGGGCGTGGTTGGACCGCAAGACGCAGCTGGAGCAGCATAGGCAGCTGTGCCAGTTCGACTCTGACCTGCACCAGATCAACTCAACCCTTGGTGACCTCAGCCGACAGTTGGTCGCCATCAGGGGGCAGTATGGAGAGTCCTTGGCCAGCGCCAAGGCTACCTCTCTTGCCTTTGTGTATTTCGAAAAAACCATATCGGTGAGTAAGCTTTGGAGCGTGTCATGTGGGGGAAATTAGGTTGTGTTGAGTTGGCAACATGGGTAATATCTATTGCTGTCTTTCAATATTTTCTTTCTATTTGTTAAAAAAAATATATACAACTTGTATGACTTTATTCAATCTAATAAAAAATCCAAATAATTGTGATCATAACTTTGATCACAAAAATAAAATTCTTATATGTTTAAGCATGTACATGGATCTATTGCATAAATTGAATATGTAATATATCTCTTTAAGAAAAACCTCTTTAATATGTAAAGTACACTTTGTTTACCCTTAAAGGTATCGAGCAGCCTTCCCTTGGCCGATTACAGTAGTGCCTTAGCTTATAAGCTATATCATGGTGTAACTCTTAAAGGTATGCTTACCACCTTTGAGGGTAGAAAAAGTGTACATAAAAGTACAAAATGACAAAAATTGGACACCGTAAGGGCAGGTTCAACCCTAGGGATCAAATACCACTGTGAGAACAGGATATATGAAGATTTGATTCAGGTTTTACAGCGCAACGACACAATAAGGGCATTAGCGATGAAGATTTGAACTTTTATTTGTCTTATTAGTGCAACTTCTTTATTGATGAAGCCAAGCATTTATTTTTACTAGCATAGTCAAAGTGTTTGTAGCTCTGCATTCTGCTAAGGAAAACCTCATTTTGCGTTTTAAGGTACATTATGCTATATTTGGAAGACAATACAGGAAAGATTGATAAAAACATGTAAAAGAGAGCAAACACAATATGGTTTTTACAATGAAAAGAAGAACACAGCTCACACTTTACATTGCTAACATTGGACAAAGAGGTAATGGCTGTCTCTTGAAGAAAATTGATCATTACTACCCAATCCACCGACCTAGGTTTCATTATATCCGAATTTGAACTCATTGGAAGAAAGTGTAAGAGGCTCAATGCAACTTCTTAGAATAGGAAACCAAAAAACACAAAAGGGATTAAAATGAAATTGGTATTTTGTAAATTCTGATATAAAATGTTATTTTTTTAGGAAGCCCACTTTTGATTACCAGCATTAACTGAAATTCAATAACATTTGGCATTCTACAAATATGTCTTATTTTATTTGCTACTAAATTTTCCCACAGAGTCATTACATATTTTATCCCTAATTTTTGTGGAAAAAAGTTAGGTGCGACTATTATCTGAAGCTTTAAGCTTGCAAAATGGTTTTTATACCTACTCGCAATTAGAATAAAAAATGCTTCGCACGTTAACATATCTCTCGATAGCAGACAATCGCTAGTTTAGTTTGTGCGGTAAGATTAACCTGCCTGCTCACTCCTTTTGCTACAAAACACGCAGCTCAGCTTTCAGTAATATATCTATTTAGAATCCCCATGCGCTGAGAATTCTAGGGACTTGGTGCGTGTGCAGACTACTGCATATCCAAGGCCAACAATTATAGATATTTAGTGGTCCATGGAAATGAGGAAGTAAGTATCTTGCCTCTGTTTACTTTTTAAATTGACTTAACAAAAGGACTATAACTTTTGACAAATTGTGCAATACAATTTTATAAGCAAATTTTTGGACTGAAAATATAGCGTGTGTTTCTTGTGGTGAAATACAGTAATTATAAAGTTCATATCAAAGGTTATCAAAAGCTTCCATTAAAACCTCCTTATGAATTACTGTATAATTTATCTTCACATCATTAATTAAACCGACCAAGAATGTAAATACAATTTGTAATATTTTTATTTCCGCCATTGTGGCACTGTGAGTTTCAACTTTCCAAATAATGGGCTTCTTTTGAAAATCAAACTGTAACTATTTGTTTAGAAAATGCACATCTTATTACGACATGATTTTCTAGCTGTTGGAGGTCCGTATTCAGACGTTTGTGAGCATGGGAGAGCAGATGCTGTCCTCGGATCATGGTTCTTCCCCTCATATCGAGAGAGAGTTGAGCCTTCTCGAGTCCCGGTGGGCTGCCTTCCGCAACCAAGTGCTGGAGAGCCGCAGACTCATCGACCTCAGCATACAGTACTTCACACTTATAGAGGAGGTCAGTCACTGCACGGGATTTAAACTAGGGATCGTGTCCTTTGTACACCCAAGAACATCGGGACAAGATTTTTAAACATCGTCCACCAAAATTTTGGGAAATTACTTAGGTTAAAAAAAAAGCAAGGCTGAAATGGTATGGCATGTAATAAGGATGTTAGAGTACCTGAGATAGTAGAGGAAGCAAGCCTGAGATGATTTGGGCATGTAATAAGGATGTTAGAGTACCTGAGATAGTAGAAGAAGCAAGCCTGAGATGATTTGGGCATGTAATAAGGATGTTGGAGTACCTGAGATAGTAGAGGAAGCAAGGCTGAGATGATTTGGGCATGTAATAAGGATGTTGGAGTACCTGAGATAGTAGAGGAAGCAAGGCTGAGATGATTTGGGCATGTAATAATGATGTTGGAGTACCTGAGATAGTAGAGGAAGCAAGGCTGAGATTGTATGGGCGTGTAATAAGAATGGAAAAGGAAAGAATACCAAAGAGAATAATTGAGATGAAGTATGTAGAAAAAAAGACCACAAGGTATACAAAAAAAAGGGGGGGGGGAGGAGCAGGTAAGAGAAAGTGTGCAATTGAGAGGAGATGAATGAAAGCGATTAAAGAGGGAATAATGGCGGAAGGAAAGAAGAAGATGAAGGCATTTTAATAAACTGATTCGGCCACAGACAGGAAACAATTGATTATGATGACATTGATTTAAAAATATCTTAAGGAGACTCTATGAAGTTGATAAATAAATAAAAGTATGATGGATATTTTCAAACTCTTGCAGCTTCAAACACAGATTTGTGTGACTGCTCCAAATGTGATAAGGATAGTTAAACTTGTATTTATTAACATTGCAGGCTGACGAGTGGTTCCGTGAAGGCAGCAAACTTCTGGTGACCATTGCCAGGAAGTCAACCTCAGTTCGTCGGCCAGAAGAGGCCAGTGAACTTCTCAATGAGGTGGAGGTCTTCTTGAAACCTGGAGAACTTAAGCAACAGGAGAGGATCAAGAAGATATCATCCTTGGCACGGGACTTATATGGTGAGGGCCCCAGAAATATATGTGTGAATATCCTCAAATTATAAGCATGATGAACACATATACACACATGATTAGTACCGAATTCCTATTTGTACACATAAAGTATACAAATAAGTTAACACAAACATATAAAAACTTCATGTAAATCCTTTTTTTTTAGCATCGCGTTATACTACCTGTTCAGGCTACACGTATATGTACTCATTACTCTATAATGAGTTAAGGTTGAGGAAGTATGAATTTAAAGGAAGTGTACTTTCTGTTGTTTGGAAGGGGAGTGGAAAAACCACCTTCAGTACATCCGATTGGAATTCAAACCCTGATCTCCCTGTCATCGACAGATTTGTCTATTGGGAGAGTGACGTCTTAGACCAGTGGTCACCAAATGGTGGACCACGGTCTGCATCCATAAGGCAGGGACATTTTTAAGGACCTTGCCGATATAGCGATGAACAGAAGAAATGGTGCTATTTCGGTGGTGGGCGGGTAATAGACACGGGAGGCCAGCAATAATAAATAAGTAAAATAACTAAAAAGAAAGAAAGTCACGTTTTTGAATTAGTATAGTCCTATAGGGCTTGAAAATGATTCGCTGTTAAAGTTTTGCCGAGATTTTAAAGTGTACTTCCATCAAAAATAATTGAGGACCCCTGTCTTAGACCATGCGACCACCAAGTGGGTCTCATATCAACTAGCTTTCTTATTATTCTTAGTTTATGCTTTATAAACCCTTTTGATACCACACATATAATAGATTTGCATGCAAAGAATGCACTGGCTATTTCATCATATTTGCAAGGTTGGACAAGAAAATTCACCAAACTGTTTATGAAGCGATTTTTAAGGTTGTTTTGTCATTTTTATCTGCGTATATTGTTCTTTATTAGACTGTAATGTTCTTGTTCTAGTGAAATGATACTCTCCTAATTTATTTACTGGGTTACACCAAAACTAGCAAAAATCTTTATAGGCGATCAGATCGGCTCATGGCACTGAAAAGTTTAATAAAGAAATAATATTTTTAAACTCTAGAAAAACTGTAAAAATGATTATGTAAGTAAATATTATAAAACATTTTCTGGTAAACCATGTACAATTCTGGAAACTTTATAATATAAGTTTTATAGCTACCATGCATAATTCTGACATCTTCTTGCAGTCATTGTCATGCTCTTTCTGATTTCAGGCGAGGACTACTTGAAACAAGTGACCCTGGTCGTAAATGAGAACAGGGAAATGCTGGAATCCTTCACGGTCATCAGCTCTGAGCTTGGCATCCTCACGAGGAACCTCAAGGCTGCAGAAGAGGAGCGGGAGAGACAGAAGAAGGTCTTGACTTATTCACATGTTAAGGGCCCAAACTGTATAATCAAATTTCACATTGAATTCAATCACAAGGCCCCCCTGTCTTATAATCTATAAAACTTTTACTCTTCTTGTACACACACCTATACGCAGTGACCCGCGTTTCAATCATTTCTATTGTTTGATGGCAGATATTAGCACATATTAAGGGTTGTAGGTGATCTTCTTGTTGTTAATGTTCCAGGAGCAGGAAGAAGTGGACGCCAACTTGGCAGAAGCTCGAGCAGAAGCGGCAGCTGCTAAGGCCGCTGCAACTGTAGCTGAGGAGGCTAGGAGGGCATCAGAAGCGGCTGCTCTCAGAGCTGCAGCTGAGGAGGCTAGAAGGGCATCAGAAGCTGCAGCTTCCAGAGCTGCTACTGCTGCAGCGGAGGAGGCTAAGAGAGCAGCTGAAATGGCTGTGGTAGAAGAGGCTAGGAGGTTAGCTGAAATGGTGGCTGTAGAAGAGGCTAGAAGGGTAGCTGAAGCCTTAGCTGAAAAAGCCACTGCTGAGAAGGTCAGGCGGGCAGCTGAAGAAGCAGCTGAAGAGGCTAGAAGAGAAGCCATATATGCAGTTGAAGTTGCTGCAGCACAAGAGGCTAAGAGGGCAGCTGAAGAGGCAAGAAGAGAAGCTGAATATGCAGCTGAAAAGGCTGCAGCACAAGAGGCTAGGAGGGCAGCTGAAGAGGCCAGAAGAGAAGCTGAATATGCAGCTGAAATGGCTGCAGCACAAGAGGCTAGAAGGGCTGCTGACGAGGCTAGGAGAGAAGCTGAATATGCAGCCAAAAGAGCTGCAGCAGAAGAGGCGAGAATGGCAGCAGAAGAGGCCAGAAGGGAAGCTGAATATGCAGCTGGAATGGCTGCAGCAGAAGAAGCAAAAAGAGCAGCAGAAGAGGCTAGAAGAGAAGCTGAATATGTAGCTGAAAAGGCTGCAGTAGAAGAGGCAAGAAGGGCTGCTGAAGAAGCTAGAAGAGAAGCTGAATATGCAGCTGAAAAGGCTGCAGCAGAAGAGGCAAGAAGGGCAGCAGAAGAGGCCAGAAGGGAAGCGGAATATGCAGCCGAAGAGGCAAGAAGAGCAGCTGAAAAGGCCAAAAGGGAAGCTGAATATGCAGCTGAAGAGGCTAAAGCAGAGAAGGCCAGAAAGGAAGTTGAAGCTGCAGCTGAGGAGGAAAGGAGAGCATCCGAAGAGGCTAGGAGGGCAGCTGAGGCCAAGGAGGCTACAGCTGAGAAGGCAAGGAAGGAAGCTGAGGCCGCAAGCGATGCAAGGAGGGCAGCGGAAGCAGCCTCCAAAGCCCTTCTGGAGACTCAGATTTTGTTGGAGAAGGTGAGGCACATTTTAACAAAGCTAGGATGACATAAAATAAATATTAATGATAAATTATGTTAATTTTGATACCTAAAAACAAATTTGTGTTAGTAAACATCTCAGCTATAGCTCATCTATGGTGGAAGTGTGGGTAAGTGACAGCTAGCCGAAGTTTCTTTATTGCTATCATTCATGATAATAAAACAAATTTATTTTAACTAAGGAAGAAAAAAACACCTTCACCCATTTAAAAATCAAACAAAAAAACGTTAAAAGTAATTCAAAACTTGCTTGTACAGTATGCCTTATGAAATGAGAAACATTGTTTACACTGCTGCCACTGGAAGTTGGATGATGGCTGATTCTTAGATATCATCAGTCTCTACCATTCATATCCTTGATTGTGACAATCATAGTTGGTTGTAACCTTATTTCTTCCCCTTTCCAGACAGTCCAGGTCAACCTGGAGAAACTCGAGATCCAGAGAACGGAAGCGTACCCGCTACCCCCTTCAGAACCAGAACCAGAGAAACCCCCTACCCCACCCCCCAAGAAGAAATTGATAGACGTATCTCCTGTCTTCACCCTCCCACTGTGCGATGCAATCATCCAGGAAGGGGACAAGTTCACCTTTGAGTGCAGGTAGGCTATGGGTAAAAACATGCTGAGCAGCTCGCGATGAAGGTGAAGCTTGTGGTCATGGTGAATGTTTCACCCGTGTAAATCAAAAGCACTGAAAGTAACGGGTTTGCGCATTCTGGGGAAGCCACCCTCGCTGTCACCCTCACCGTCATCATCAATGTTCACTGCGATTTCGATGATGAAACAAACTATTTTGTTTTTATCATCATGGCCTAGAGCGATGGTGGGGGGTCTTCTTGGCTGTTTTTGGTTGAGCTGGATCATGTATCTTAGAAACTGCGGTTGGCTCGGCAGTCCACTGTTGTAAACAGTGGGTATACCACGCATGATTTGTTGATTTGTGATTTCCAGTGTTCGCAATGAAAGAACAGTTAGTAAATACAACATCATCATCATCATCATCATCATCACTACACTCACAGGTCATTGAATGCTACACAAAGTAAAGAGATTAGTGTTTACTAATGTGGCTCCTTGGTGGCAGCGGAAACTTATTTGTGTAAGAGGAGCAATAATAAAAATATTTTTTTAAGGGACTAGCTATCTTTCCTCGTCCCTCAATCCACAAAAAATGTTTGGAAATTGGATGTCCCTAAAAGATATTTGAAGTGGCCCTCTTTCAGTAAATCCTTGAAAATTGGATACCTCTAGAAGCTATTTTCAGTAATACTCAACTTGAATTAAAATTATTATTGTTAGGGTTTATAAGCTTGTCAACACAATGAGTTCAATAGGGCCTTTGAATTATTTTTTTAAACTCTGGAAGTTATTCAAAGTGGTCCACCCTAGAATTTTTATAATTTGGATGTCCCTTGGAGCTATTTTAAATAGTGCTCACCCCGATTTTTATTTAAATCTAGATTTCCTTTAAGTTATTTGAAGCAGTATTTCCCTGGACATTTTTTGAAACTTGGATGCATCTAGAAGCTCTTTAGATTGCTCCTCACCAGAATTTTTCAAGAGATTAGATGGGTCTAGAAGTTATTTGAAGTGATCTTCACCCAGCGATATTTTGTAAATTGGGTGTTCTTAGAAGTTGCTATTTAAAATAGTCATCTTCTGGGAAAAAAAAATTAAAAATAGATGCTTTCAAAAACTATTTGGAATGGTCCTCACTTGAAAATTCTTCAAAATTATATATATCTAGATTCTAGAAGCTATTTGGAGTAGCTCCCACCTAGAAATTTTTGAAATTTGGATTTCCCTAGAAGCTATTTAGAGTACTCCTTACACCTGATTTTTTCCAGACATTTCGATACCTCCTAAAGTTAAATTTGAAAATAGAATGCATCTTGAAGTCATTTGGGGTTTGATTTAAGGCCATCATTCAGCTTCATTTTTGATAATATCAAAGGATTTGAAATATATCTGGGTGGGTGGGGGGGGGGGGGGGCAAATTCTTTCCAGGGGGCAATGCCCTCCTCCCCTAGTTCCACCAGTACCGTATTATTACATGACCATACCTTCTCGCCCTTGCTTCCTCTACTATCTCATGTATTCCAACATCTTCACTAAATGTCCATACCATCTCACCCTTGCTTCTTCTATTATCTCATGTACTCTCTGTATTCCAACTCTTTTCCAGATAACTTCATTCCTAATCTTGTTTCTCCTCATAACATCTTACATGCTTCTCACAAACTTATTTCCCATGGCCTCCACTTTCCTAGTCTTTTTTACATTCACTGTCCATGTTTTTGCTGCATATGTCACTGTGGGTACAAAGTATGCCCTATTCAGCACTTCATCACATTATATAAATACATTTCTAAATTTCTAAATTCAATACTATTAATTGAGCCAAAAACTTATAGTGATTTTTCCAGAGGGAAATATATTGCTGTCATAAATATCTTGATGGTAAAATATCTGTCCTTACAGAGTGACAGGTGTACCAAAACCAGAGGTCACATGGTACAAGGATGGCATCTTTATCCAGAACAACCCGGATTACCTCACCACATGCCACGACGGTCTTTGCAGACTCTCCATAGATGAGACCTTCGCCGAGGACTCGGCGAGGTTCACTTGCAAGGCCGTCAACGCCGCAGGCTCTGCCGAGACCAATGCCCTGCTCTCCGTCAAAGGTGGGTTTGCGTGTGGCACCAAGGGTTGGGCTCTTAAATTTCACACAAATTCATAGTAAGATAGAAAATTAATAAATTAATATCACTAGAAAAATTTTCAAACAGCATTTATTATTATCCTTAATATTTGTGCCATAGGCTGTATCTGAATAGTAAAGTACACTTGACTTGATGCAGACTTGATGCAGTCTTGATAATTTTACATTTATTGTGGTTTTCATAGTGAAGACTGCATCAAACTATTCGAACAGCAACACACTTGGACCCACACTGCTGCTTCCTACCGAATAATTTGTGTAAGTCGGTGCTCAACAGAGGAAACGATAATACTAAAACAATTGCCAGTCAAACACCGCACCAACGCCACATGGCTCGTAGCGTTCGTATCCATGATTACCAACGCCATGAGAAAACTGCAACGGTCTAGTCCGCGACTATTCGGACAGATCTACACTTGGTCACTTGATTGCCAATGCAGCTATCAACGCCACGAACCAACGCGACGTCGCATAAGTAGACTATTCGGATACAGCCATAGTCAAAATTGCAATTTGGCCTCTTTGTAAGACCATATAACATCTAAATTAGAGATGGGTCGAATCCTTTATTTTTCGAATCTGAATCTGAATTTTTCCTTTTCAAATCTCAAACCAAAATTTGAATCCTCAAATCTTAAATAATTTACAATATTAGTTAAAGTTAAAATATTTAAATTTGAATCTAAAAAGAATTATTTAAAGCTTGATGCCACAAACAAATGAGTTATTTTCTTAGTAAATAATTATAATAAGGTAGGGAATACGAGAAAAGTTTTTTTTTATATAGCAAAACTTTTTTTGGACAAAATTAACCAAATATTTATCCAGTGAAAACATACGAGTTTATTTTTCTTCACATGGTAGTATCAACAGTTATTGAATATCTATCATGAGCATAGCGGCATTAAATGAGAAACTTTTTAAAAGAAGAGAAAAAGTTGTCATTAAATTTCAGGACATCCTTGACAGATATTCAACAACTGTGAAGAAAATTAAACTTTATATTTGTAGTGAAGCAATAGTTGATTTTTGCAAAAACAATCACTTTTTTTTTTTGCATCCCCTACTCTCTCATCTTATGTTAAGTCATTTTTTATGCCTTGTTATCCTTCCAACCAAACTAGTTTATATAATTAATTTTATCATCTGCAGTCTGAAAGGGTATACAACAGGTTAATGTGAAAGAAGCATGTTACGTTGGTTTGGGCATGTTGAGAGGATGAGGGTGGATCAAGTGACAAAGCAAATATATGAAGGTAGAGTGTGTAGATCAAAAGGAAGGGGTAGGTCATGTAAGATATAGCTGAATGTGGTAGACGAATGTGTGGAAAAAGAGGGATATTAAGAGACTTGAGAATAAAAAAGCATGCATGAGTCATTGTGTGAATGTTGTTGAAGTGAAGGGAGTATGAAATAATAGGGAGGTGTTGAGAAAGTTAGTGAGAATGTATTAAGTACGGAGCTCTTGTTTGTTTTTTTAGCTACATGCACAGTTCCTGGCCTAACCCTTAAAGGAACAGCATGATTAGCCATGTATATTAAATTAGTATCAATTGCTTAAAATGGTTATATCAAATCAAGGTCTTTATAATTGTATTCGAGATGCTTTTTTAAGAATACCATAGGATTCGAGGATTTGAGTGTCCCATCACTAATGTAAATACCAAATATGAATGAAATTCAACAAACTAATTTGTATGTAACCTAGAAACAGAGAGAGATAGGGAACTAATTAATAAGACCATTTGTTTGGGCGCCTCAAGGACATAAAAAATGTAAAGATTCATCATAATATTGAGGTCGCTAAATTTCTACGATTTCAACACTTTTTCCATACAAGAAAATAAATAGAAGATATCAATAGGAGTTAGCTTACCTCTCATGCTTTCCTAAATTCAGATTCAAAATTTAGAATTCATAACTAGACAAAATATTCATATTTGAGATTCCGGATTAGTAGGCGAACTAAAGATTCATATTTGGGATTTATGATTTGAAAACAAGATTCATTTTCATTTATTTATTTTAGATATGTATGATGCATTTTCTGAACCAACTGATTATATCTGTACACGACTTATAAACTAACTTATATACAAAACAAATATAACATCTAGTTTCCAGCTGTTAATTAATCACTGTGAAATGGGTAAACCACATTTTACCAATGATACATTTTTAAGCCATGCTCAGTAAACATCATGCTACTGACTGAGCCAAGATTTTGGAATAATGAAATTCATTATTAATAGTTAAAGTTAAGGTTTGGATTTGATATTTGGGTTGAAGAGTGAATTAATCTCATCTCTATTTCAAAGTGTTTTTTCCCCATGGTACAGAAACCGAGCCAGACGAGCAACTGAGCCCGCCAGTGTTTGTGAAGTTCCTGGAGTCGGGCGCAGCCAAAGAGGGGACCACCCACCAGCTTCACTGCAAGGTTGAGGGGGTCCCTTTACCCCTTGTGCAATGGTTCAAGAACGACATCTGTATCGACAACTCCCCCGATTACATCATCACATACAACAATGGCGATGCAATCTTGAGGTTCGAGGAGGTGTTCCTGGAGGACCAGGCAGAGTACACCTGTAAGGCAACCAATCCCGTGGGGACTAACACCTGCAAAGCCAGACTCACCGTCGAACGTGAGTCCTGTCTGATACCTTTTCTCTAATATGACTGCAATATTTCATTTTTAACTACCGCGTCTTTCTACTTGTTCGGGTTATACGCATGCGTACTAATTACACTAATATGCTAGGGACGAGGAAAGTTTTTTTTTATCAATCGGTCATACTAATCGTTTGGGCTATACATATTAATTACACGAATGTGTTAGGAACGTGGAAAGTTGAATTTAAAGGAAGTGTAGTCGCATTTGTGTGAAGAGAAAGTAGAAAACCACTTTCAGTACATTCAACTAGGATTCGAATCTCAATCTACCATCTTAGGCAGTCTAGTCTACTGCGATAATGATGCCTTAAACTATGTGACCACCAAAGCGAGTTGGCTGCAATATTACATTGCATAATATTACTGTAAGTTAGTTGTGCGTTAACCTGCTTAACTATAATCCAGCAGCTCTGGGGTTTGAACCCTGGCTTGGTTTATCGAGGGTGGTGGTTTTTCCTAAATGTTTCTCCATTTGAATTCCATTAATTTTCCTTTAAATTACAAGTTCATCATACCCGCTTTATTAGTGTACAGATAGCCCAGACATGTATTAAGATACATAAAAATAAAATCTTGACACATAATTTTTGTATGACCGCTCAATTTATGAACCATCTTACTTCATTTCTTCAAACAACCAAGGAAATATTTTTGTTCAGCAACTGTTTATATTTTTAGCGTTGGAGCCAACAGAATCCCCAGCTTTTGTCACGCCTCTATCGAACGTCATGGCCCGCGCAGGTCAGAAGATCAAATTGGAGTGTGAGGTGACAGGTCTACCAACACCAGAACTTAGCTGGATCCACAACGGGAAACCTGTCAAGGAAACTAGAGATCTCAAGGTTGGTACTACTTTGCACTAAGGAAGGAGTGATTTTTGACAACTCACCGTTTGTAAAACCAAATCATATTCAATGAAAGG
>CABFOV010004687.1:15957-26043 GCA_902141375.1 Timema poppense | reverse complement strand
CCCCCCAAAAAAAAAAGCTATATACCGTGTTCCAGTCTGATCGGTAAAATGTTTTAGGCTCCAAACCGAGTTACAAACGGCACCACGAAAACGATTTTTTTGGTTTTAGGGTGTCATAAAATAAGTTGAATTTTTTTGAATATCACAACACTTCTCCACTGATGGTTTTGAGAGGAAAAATTGGTTCAACATTAACATTACATTTTATTTAATACACATAGTAATATGTGAATATTGAAATTTGAACGATACTTTTTATATTCATTTAGAAATATTATGTACATATTCAGTGATCCTAAAGAAAATAATTTAAAATTATTATTATTATAATTATTATTATTAGTACCGCATCTTACTACCAGTTCGGGTTAAACGCACTTACGCTAATGTGTAATGGTAGGGTGATTGAGAGATTAAATGAAGGACCTACAGTTTAACGTGGGATCCGAACCACGGTGGAGGTCTGGTATTCCCCACATTCACAAGTTGTCTTGTCAGAGGTGAAGGAAGGGTTTGATAATCAGATAAATCTGTGCCGGGACCGGGTATTGAACCCCGGACCCTCCCAGCACAGAAGTCCGACACCTTACCCTTAGACCACCAGGACACCTCCTCTAATATTATAAAGAGGAAAGATTTTTGTTTTGTTTTTTTGTTTGTACAGGATAAACTCAAAAACTACCGGACCTATTTTGAAAATTCTATCACCAATATAAAGCTACATTATCAGCGAGTAACATAGGCTTTATTTTATTTAAAAAATTTAATTTATTCCTCATAAAAATGTCGATAGTTTTACACAAGGTATAAAAAATTACCTAAAAATATGATTTCTCCACGTGCGCTGCAAAAACTATAAGTATTACATAAAAAAATACTATACATATTGAACGTTCTCACTAATGTGAAAAAAAAAGTCCCCAACACAATATATATAATTATTATAGTTATGTTCGTGGTGACCTGGTGGTCTAGGGGTAAGGTGTGATACTTCTATGCTGGCGACCGGGGTTCAATCCTCGGTCCCGGCACAGATTTATCTGATTACCGAACCCTTCCTTCACCTCTGACAAGACATCTTGTGAATGTGGGGAATGCCAGGCCTCCACCGTGGTTCGGATTCCACGTTAAGCTGTAGGTCCTCCATTTCAACTCACAATCACCCTACCATTACACATTAGCTTAAGTGAGTATAACCCAAACGGGTAGTAAGACGCGGTGCTAATAATAATAATAATAATAATAATATAGTTATGTTACAATAAACTTTTTTGTTGAAATTAGTCAACTAAAACACGGATGCGAACAAAAAGTTATTATATCCGTATCATGATATTAATCCTTATCCAAATGAATTATTTAATCGAAACCTCTATCTCCCCGTCATCGGCAGTCCAGTCTACTGCAAGAGCGTTGTGTTAACCACGCAACCACTTAAGCGGGTGTGACGGGTAGCTAGTATATAATAAGCTCAGGTTTTGATATAATTTTTAATTTAAATTAAGATATTATGAACAAGTTTAAGGTAAATCTGTTGATAATAAATAATACCTGTGATTCACTTTATTTAACTAGAGATAGCAACTATAAAATAATAACAGTGTAAATTATCAGATATAACAATTGTATAAATCTATACAACAATGAAATAATAGTAAGTGCCAATAAAATCGTCAAATACACATTTTATGTTTTAAATATACCACATTACAAATATTACAGCTCTATTCATATTAAATATATTTAGCACCGCGTCTTACTACCCGTTCGTGCTATACGCTTTAAGTACTAATTACTCTAATGGATTAGGAATTAGGAAGGTTGAATTAAAGGAAGTGAACCCGCATTTGCGTTGAGGGAGAGTGGAAAACCATTTAGGAAAAACCACCCCCAGTTCACCTGACCGAGATTCGAACTTTGATCGCTACGTCCTCATACTAAACGTCACTTAAACTTAACTCCACATAACGGCATGGTTACATCTTTTAGCTGCACATACCACATAACGTCAAGTGAATGTAATATTTCCGTAACTTTATGACCGGAGAAGAGCTTATTTACAAACATTCTAAGATTTAAAAACAAAGAACTTTCAATGATTGCCATTTTACTCGACGAAGAAGGCATCGGCAAAAAAATAATCGAATTGATAGTTGAAGACAGATAAGCATAAGTTTTGAATATAGAGAACACGAGTAAAGGTGTTTTTCCAGTTTTTATAGCTAAATAATTATCTGGCCACATCAAATAAAATACTGGTCCAGAATCAACAGTTCTTTATTATGGTCTATTAAATATGTCCTTAGAATCTAATGACATTTTTTTTCTCATCATTTAAAAGGTTTCTCATATATTTTTTATAAGCCCATGACAAATTTCCAAGAGATGTTCAAATCACCATGTGAATAAAATCAAAATATCTGTTTCTACTGGTGCAATAGTTTATTTATTTTGACTCATAAAATTGTTTTGCTATAAAAAGTCAAACACACTGACCTTTTATCGCATTCCCTACATTTCCACCATAAAATAAGCAAGTCTGTTGGTGAATATTACACATTTATTAAGGAATTTTGAAGAGAAGAAACAAGCTTGTATTTATATTTCATTGACGATATTTATTCATATTGTAACTAAGTGTATATGATCACCGTTTCTCTCTAGATAGACATATCGTTCTTTATATTGACGTATTTATTCAATTAAAACACCCGAATTCAAATTTTACTAGATGGACAAAGTGAATGAACTGTAAATGCATATTGACTCAACTCAAATTTCGCATTCCTATAACTCGAGATTTATTGCGATTCCATAAATTCTTCCAGTATTATTATTATTATTATTAGCACCGCGTCTTACTACCCGTTCGGGTTATACGCACTTACGCTAACGTGTAATGGTAGGGTGATTGTGAGATGAAATGGAGGACCTACAGTTTAACGTGGAATCCGAACCATGGTGGAGGCCTGGCATTCCCCACATTCACAAGCTGACTTGTCAGAGGTGAAGGAAGGGTTTGGTAATCAGATAAATCTTTGCCGGGACCGAGGATTGAACCCCGGCCGCCAGCATAGAAGTCTGACACCTTACCCCTAGACCACCAGGTCACCTCATCCAGTGTTAATCCAGTCTATTAAAATCTATTGAATAACATTTTTGTGTGACGCTGCCGGTATGTGACGTTACGTTAATGTGACGTGTAATGTGAATTGAGCTTAACACTTTCAAATCAACCATCAACGTTTCGAATACTGCTTTTCTAAGTCATAGAAAATTTGTAGATTTCAAATCAGATCATACAATGAAACTCTTACCCAGATAGATTGGAACGTTTGCTAAATATCAGGAGTATCTATTTTAGTTGAGAGGTTGGGGTTTAAAACCACACTGTAAAATGGTCATTTCTGAGGGAACTGCATGGGTTCTATTTAGAAAAAGCATTAATGTTCCCTTATTTTCGTGTATTCAATCATTCTTTAAGTATAAGGCAAGCTTTACAAATCTATATCATCGAATTTAGAAGTAGATTCTTCTTCCTATAATCATCACATTCCAAAATAAAAAATTAGGAGATTTGGCAATATATAACTGGGAGAGAGCAAAAAAACTTTTTTTTTTCATTTCTTTGGGGTATTTAATGTAACATTTTGGAATCAACTGATTATATCAGACTATTTTATATCTAGAACAGACACTACAAACAGCATTTAGCCATTAATTCATCACGGTCAGAGAAGAAACCCATATTTAACCAATAATACATTTTTAGGACATGCCAGAAAATGAAACCGGGACCTTTGGAATAGCAAAGAGACACGCTATCAACTGAGCTGAGGTGTCGTAGAGCGAAATAAAGCCATTGTCAATAAGACCTGCAGTTTACCCAGCGGGGATATTGAGGGAAGGTCATCAGGTGTAGTAATATTTGGTTATCCTCTAAACTCCATCTAATTTGGTCATACCTCTTCATGTAATAAAAATAAATAATATACTATATATTGACTCAAGGGGTTATAACACGTGGATAAAAATAAAATAAGAATATTTTATTTTGATGACAGAGTAGGTATTTTAAATAAAAGTTTTTACTGTAAAAAAAAATTATTTGTAAGTAGTAGTATATATTATGATAAATATATCTGTTATTAGTGATATAGGTTGCTGGTTTGCACTTATATTATTGCTGGGGTTCAAATAAAAATTCTATTTTCACATATATAAGGATGCATTTCCAATAAATTCCAAATACTTCATACCTACATCAATAGTATAAAAATGTGTTTAGCGTGAATTGGTTTTAAAAAGTCGATATATACAAAACCACTAATGTTTATATTTCTAATAAATATGTGTATCTCTTTTGTAGATTTTACGATAATGTGAAATATTTCAGATTAGAATAAAAAATCACTAATATATTTAACCATCACAATACAAAATCCTAATTATGAGGACAAGATTTTCTGGCCCCAGATTATACCTACAGTTAATTCAGTTGATTAATAATTATTATATAGTAATTTGTTTATAAAGTAAATGAATTAAGGTTCAATAACTATTTGAAAAATATTTGTGTAAAATTACCCATATTAATATAGGTGAATTCATAAAAATATGCTACTAAAAAGGAATTATAATATTGATGTAACCTTTACACAATGTAATTAATATAATTAAATTTTAATATTATAGAATAGGCTTTAAACTAAAATTAATGTTGTTCATATTGTGGTTAGCTACTTTGTTTATTTAATCAATTTAATTTAACTAAAATAATGATATTTTCGCCAAATATAGAAAATACATATTTCTATGTACCAGGTGTTAAAAGCCATCGGGTTTGTCAGGATATTTTAGGCTACTTGTAGTGATAGGGATGAAAAAAATGTGGTTTAAAGGAATTGTACTCGTATTTGTTTTAAGGGAGAATAAAAAAAAACATGAATGAGTTAAAAAACACCCCCACATGAAACTAGGATTTATGGCCAAGCTAACCATCATATACGATCTTGACGTTCAATCCGCGTGACTCCCTATGCGGTTTTCTATAACCAAAATAAGTAATAGCCTTCAATTCCAACAACAAAAAACTTTACGTAACCTTAATTTGGATTGAAAAAGTTGAAACGAGATTACTTTAATTTCGTTTTAACTTTTTCATTCTTTATATGAACACCTTCAACACGAAATTGTTGAAATATTTAAGGAAGTAGACTGCTGAAAATTGGTAGATTAGGGCTCAAATACCTGTTGGGTGTATTTAGATTTTTTTTACAGGATTTACAACTCTGTTTACACACGAGTTTGGTAACATCAACTCTAAATTCTACCTTCCTCATCCATATTACTTTAGCATAAATTAGTATATATAGTTATATACAGAGTGCTTAACTTTTGAGTGAACGCGGCGGAACAGCGCACCTCTATTAAGGTAAACACAAAATTCATTAAAAAACCATCACATAATGTTACAATTTAAAACATTTCCATTTGTTTTTAAAGAAAATAATGGCTTAAAACACGTGTACAAGTCTTTTGAAACTTATATTAAGAATATCTGGGAGGAGGGTGGGGTGGTGGTTCCAATCCCCTGATAGGGCGTTCCGGTATCTAAAATTTTAGAAATCAACCACTGTATCTTTATTCATACAATGCTTGAATTGAGAAATTTGAACAATAGGAACGGTAACATAACAACCAATAATTCCTTAATATAATTTACAACATGAGACTCTTGCATTGTTTATACACACTTCAATAAGTTTCATCGCAAGCCATGCCAGGTTAATCAAATTTTTGTAAAATCAAAATTACATTTCCGTTTACTATACTAATATTATTCATTGCTAATTTTAATTAATTAATATTGATCTTTACTGAAACAAAATATACTGAAACCATAAAACAATATCTAATATTAATTATGTTGGTAGGCACTAGTCTAAGAACATATAGTTTTCATTATGAATTAAATTATCAAATTCAAAATTGATTTTTTTTCAACAAAAGTATTATAAATTACATCTTGCTTACATTAAAATATAAACATTACATTGTTCTTTCTCATCACTATCATTCTTATAAAATTTGACACTTGAAACATCGAAACACATGTAGCATACATATTGTTCGTGGGGAAAATAAGAGACTGAAATAATTGAATCACGATTAAAGAAATATTCATGTTAAAACATTCCCCAATCATTTCTTGAGAAATAAAAAGGAGTTTTATTCTACAAAATATTGCTACAGAAGAGGCCAAATATGGCTTAAGATTATTCGAAAAATTCTTCGTTTTACATTGCTATGAAATATTATGAGAAAGTTGAGAATTATGATTACTATTTAATTCATATTAAAAAAATGGTTTCAATGTAAAATATTTTGAAACAAACTCTTCATTAATTTGTCAGAAACGACTAGATTCTAATCTTTAATTCAAAGCCCTTTCTCATCATAATAATCTGTTTCCATTCTGTGGCAGGGTCAGTTTAGTAAAATTCCTCTATGTTCCTCTATTTGTCCACCACTCTTCCTCCTTTGATTTCCTTCATTTTTCTGCTCTCACTTGAACACTTTCTGTTATCTGCTCTTCCCAGCTTGGCCCCCTCTTGTGGTCTTTCTCCTACATACTTCAATACCAACATTGTTTTTGGCATCCTCTCTTTTTCTTCATCCTCATTACATGCCCATGCCATCTCAGTCTTGCTCCCTCTACTATCTCATGTACTCCAACATCCTCATTACATGGCCATACCATCTCAGTCTTGCTTCCTCTACTATCTCATGTACTCCAACATCCTCATTACATGTCCATACCATCTCAGTCTTGCTTCCTCTACTATCTCATGTACTCCAACATCCTCATTACATGTCCATACCATCTCAGTCTTGCTTCCTCTACTATCTCATGTACTCCAACATCCTCATTACATGTCCATACCATCTCAGTCTTGCTTCCTCTACTATCTCATGTACTCCAACATCCTCATTACATGTCCATACCATCTCAGTCTTGCTTCCTCTACTATCTCATGTACTCCAACATCCTCATTACATGTCCATACCATCTCAGTCTTGCTTCCTCTACTATCTCATGTACTCCAACATCCTCATTACATGTCCATACCATCTCAGTCTTGCTTCCTCTACTATCTCATGTACTCCAACATCCTCATTACATGTCCATACCATCTCAGTCTTGCTTCCTCTACTATCTCATGTACTCCAACATCCTCATTACATGTCCATACCATCTCAGTCTTGCTTCCTCTACTATCTCATGTACTCCAACATCCTCATTACATGTCCATACCATCTCAGTCTTGCTTCCTCTACTATCTCATGTACTCCAACATCCTCATTACATGTCCATACCATCTCAGTCTTGCTTCCTCTACTATCTCATGTACTCCAACATCCTCATTACATGTCCATACCATCTCAGTCTTGCTTCCTCTACTATCTCATGTACTCCAACATCCTCATTACATGTCCATACCATCTCAGTCTTGCTTCCTCTACTATCTCATGTACTCCAACATCCTCATTACATGTCCATACCATCTCAGTCTTGCTTCCTCTACTATCTCATGTACTCCAACATCCTCATTACATGTCCATACCATCTCAGTCTTGCTTCCTCTACTATCTCATGTACTCCAACATCCTCATTACATGTCCATACCATCTCAGTCTTGCTTCCTCTACTATCTCATGTACTCCAACATCCTCATTACATGTCCATACCATCTCAGTCTTGCTTCCTCTACTATCTCATGTACTCCAACATCCTCATTACATGTCCATACCATCTCAGTCTTGCTTCCTCTACTATCTCATGTACTCCAACATCCTCATTACATGACCATACCATCTCAGTCTTGCTTCCTCTACTGTCTCATGTACTCCAACATCCTCATAACATGCCCATACCATCTCAGTATTACTTCCTCTACTATCTCATGTACTCCAACATCCTCATACATGCCCATACCATCTCAGTCTTGCTTCTTCTACTATCTCAATTACTCCCTGTACTACTACTCTTTCCCGGATAACTTAAGCCTAATCTTATTTTTCCTCGTGACAGCTCGAGTATGGGTGTGTTTCGACCACCGGCTTACTAAGAATGTCGTGGTAAAGCCCTTTGTTTTACGTGGAGATTTTAATTAATCTAAGTATTTTCTCGGATAACACCAGGACAGTGTTTTATAAAAAAAACATATATTTGTAGTATTACCTGCATGGTGAAATTTTATATTTCATACATCACATAATGGGACTTTAATTCGCTTTTTAATAATGTCCAAGCTTATTTGGCTAAGTTTTTATTAAATATATTTTTAAAGATTTAGCCACAAGCAAACGAACACAGTTTGTCATATTTCATTTCATTCAATGCAATAAATATAATGAAGATATTAATTTTAGTTATAAGACTTAAACGGTAAGGAAATATTGTAGCTAACTTGAGTAGATAAATTAAATTTTACGTGAAATATAATTCATATAAAGAAATATATACTTACAAAAATATGTAGTTTTTTTCTTGTTAACTTGTGGCATAGAGTTCAAAACTCCAAATAGGTACGATATTTACACTATAAAATAAAATGTTAAACTGAAGGTAGAATAAGTGTTAAACTGACGAACAGAAAACGAAAATGCCCTTTCCAAATTAATCCCCACAATAGTGGCTACAAAAAGGAAGGGGAAAGATTAACATCTGTCATATATTTATGTTGACCTCATTGTATTGTTATAGGAATCGTCGTCTCTGTTGTGAAGAAAATTCTTGGAAAATCCAGTGTAATACAAAATACCATACACAATACAGATGCGAATTTAGTAGCATCTAGCTCAGTTCTAAATCCAATCTACACTAATATTATATTATTATTAGCACCGCGTCTTACTACCCGTTCGGGTTATACGCTACTTACGCTAATGTGTAATGGTAGGGTGATTGTGAGATGAAATGAAGGACCTACAGTTTAACGTGGAATCCAAACCACGGTCCTCACATTCACAAGATGTCTTGTCAGAGACTAATATTATAAAGAGGAAAGATTTGATTTTTTGTTTTTTTGGTTTGTAATGGATAAATTCAAAAACTATTGGACCGATTTTTAAAATTCTTTCGCCAATATAAAGCTACATTATCAGCGAGTAACATAGGCTATATTTTATTTTGAAAATTTAATGTTTTCCTCATAAAAATGTCGATAGTCACTCCTATTTTATGGTGGAGTCTATGATGATTCTTCAATATGTGTGTTGAAAATAATTATGCGGGGGTGAGGGGGGGGGGGTTAATAGGGAAGGATCTAGTACACTATAAAGAAGCATAATAGTATCTGGGTTCATTCACACTAGATTAGATATATTTTTTTTGGAAAACGATAGGATGAACGGAGAAGTAGAGTTTTAGTGTGCAGGTGGAACGCTTTAAACTTGTGTTATATCAATCAGAACGGCATTCCGGTGCGTTCCAGTCCAATTCGAGCACTATATATATATATATATATATATAGATATAGATATACTTATATCACAAACTGATAGACTGTAGTATGATGTGCTATGAAAACAAACATACTTATATAGGTAGGTGATATAAAGGTATAATTAAAATGTAAATTTACAAACATTTGCATAAAACAATTAGGAAAAAATACTAATACACGCTACCGGATTAATCAGAATACTAAACAAACAAGACAGCCTTGACCTTCATTCCATCTGTTTATGGATGCAGGTTTTCTATAAGATTAAATGAAGTTACTACCCGTAACCAACCACCTATAGTATTATTAATCTTACTTAAGATTGTGTTAAATATAAATCTTTCGAGAAACACCTTCAACACGGAATTATTAAAGGATCAATTTAAACAGAAAGGGATGGTGAGAGTTAGTAGGAAACGTTGCAAACAGCATTCGTCTGAAAAGTAGAGTGGTAAATTACTTGTGTGTGCTTAAAAAAACACAAACACACACAAACACGATTAATGGGGTATGCTTCTCCGGGACCAGTAAATCCCACAGACTCTGCTGCATTTCTTTTGTTCTTCTTCCCGGG
>CABFOV010004686.1:0-49936 GCA_902141375.1 Timema poppense | reverse complement strand
CCAAAACTTGTAATAAATGACGATCTTCAGCAAAACGCATTCTGAAACTCCCAGAAATAATTCAAAGCCGTGTTTCAAACTGCGTTGAGTCACGCTATGTTGCCAAATATCCTCCTCGCTAGTACAAATCTTGTTACCCAGCAATGAGCCGTCTGGCAGTCACCCAGGTAGTGAATATAGGAAGGATTGTGAAACTGATAACAGGCAAGCTGCCAGAGGGAGAGCTCCTAGTAATCTCCTTGGGGACATCTTTTCGTCTATAGGAACGGCCCTAAGAGTGTGTATGGTAGACATCAAACCTAAGTTTGGCATAGATTACCTTAGCCTAGTAAAATAGCATGGGATTAGGGGGTGAAGAGAAGAATAACGCAATGTTTGGGGTGAATTAAAAGATCAATTTCCTTAGCAAGTTCAGTTGTTCCTTTGCTGTGTTGCCATCTTAGAATGTGTGTTTCAATTTTTCAACTAGCACTTATTGGGCTTGTTTATGACCCATGATTCTGGTATCAGCCAAGGAAAGTAATTTGAACCAATTCATCCGGTGAAATATAAGTCATAACTAGGAACTAGTAATGAATGAGGGCTTAAGCGATGATATCCACAAATCACTGGTGTAGGTAGTTGCGGCCACCAGGGACTGCTGGGTTTAGCACCTGTCTCTGGAGATTAGCAAGGACTAAGATGAAAGTCATCTTAATTTTTCTGCTTCGGGTTAAGTCTGATCCAGGCCTATAAATAGTTTGAAAACACCCCAATGCAACTGATAAAAGGTATATTGTGTCTTGATGATTTCTTAATGTAGCTTCACAAGTAAGCCTTCATTTAACATGTAGATTAGTAGGCTAACCCTACTATTCCACTATGGTGTTACCTCTAAGATAGTGTAATCCATTGGGGTAAGACGGCTGGTTACCTTTCATAACAAGGGTGAATCCAGATAAATCTATGCTTTAGTCACTACTAATTGTACAGTCAAGTAATATCTCACTATCTAGTTGCTTCTTGTGTCAATCAGTCAATAATTATTGACTCACATTGTTAACACAAATAAACTAATAACTTTTGTGCGTTTTTCTTTTTCAAATTTTTTCCCTTATTTTTAAATTACACTAAAATCTTGAAATTTATAAATTCCTGAGGGTGAACCGCCCTGCCCAGTTCGATGAGAGCACTCCCACCCCCCCTTCATTGAAGTTTGTCTGTAATCTGTGTTGCGCAATATATACTGCAAGCAGAGATTTTAAATTTAAAAATTAATAGTCATTATGCACAAACATGTGATACTTAAAAGTCGGAGTTAAAATTTATTTTTTTGATTTTTTTAAATTAATTAAAAACAGAAAAAAAAGATTTAGCCTACTAACATAGTGAGATAGACCAAAAGGACAAAAATTGCAAAGTTGTCGAAAAAGACCAAATTGGGTAAAATGACCCAAAGTTTAAAAGGGATAGAAGACTTAAAAGACTAAATAATAATACTTAATACTTGGCACTGTGTCTTACTACCCGTTCGGGTTATACACTTAAGTACTAGTTACGCTAATGGTTAGGAATTGGGAAGGTTGAATATAGAGGAAGTGAACACACATTGGTGTGGTGGGAGAGTGGAAAACCATTTAGGAAAAATTACCCCTGGTTCACCTGCACAAGATTCGAACCTCGATCTCCCTGTCCTCGGCAGTCTAGCTCAACACGAAACTAGCGTGTCAGCTAACTACACCACCAAGACAGGTAAAAAGACTAAAAATAGTAAAAAGAGGGCAATAAAACGTTAAAAGGTTAATGGGCTGGAAAGAGTAAACAGGATAGAAGAGGTAAACTGGGTTAAAATGTGTAAGAAGTCCGAAATATTTTAAAAAGGTAAATATGCTTGGTAAAAAGGTTAAAGCGAATAAATGCAGTAAAAAAACCTGCTAAAATAATATAAAGTTTTGCTTGTTTGACACTTAATATAGATACATATTAGATTTACTTTTTTTTAAGACTAAACACATATAACATAAGCATATTCTTATTTCTCAGAGTTTACTAGTATTAAGTCTTCATATCCTTGTTATAAACGTGCCAGTTTGAAACCTCCCCTGAACTGAAATTCTCCCTATGCCCATGATTACTTTAATAGTAGTTCTATGCTAGTGCACTAGTAAAGAAACTGGGTTAAGAATTAAATGTATTTATTTACAATTCTTTCTAAACATTTTTCTTATTTACATGGTATTTTAACCTTTATACCAGAAAATAATACCTATTATATGATAAGATTGGCACTTTTTGGCCTGTTCAACCCTGTAACCCTAGAATATTTTACCCTGACAATGCTGGGTATCTCAATGCTATTATAATAATTTTAAAATAGTTCCTATTTTGAGCTTGGTAAAAGAATATTTTGAAAGGATCATTGGTTTATTTAGTTTACAATTGGAAATTTTATTTTCAAATTTGAGAAATTTAAAATACTCCTATGACAATACAGTTCCCTTATAAATGAAATCCAGTGTAGTAACCCATTAAATGTTTTTGAGGTATATTTACTATAATTAATGAACATAAAAATATTTTTAGGGATATATTTATTTTTCTTACATAAACAATATGATTTAATAAAACAAATATTGAAAATAGAATTTAAACTTAACAGATTGTAAATGTACATTAAAATCCTACATGTTTAAAATGAAATTAATATTACGATATACAAACTCCATTTTTGTCTCTTGATAAAAAAAATAAATCATTTTGACAAATAAAAAATTCTCTTTGCAGGCCTTGTAGTTACAAAGTATTTTTGTAAGAGGTTATTACTATATTATTACCATCGAGTTTCACACTTTTCAATAAAATACATATCACTCAAGCCTAATAAGTATTCAAAACCACCACAAAAAACATTATAAACAAATGTTAGTAAATAAAAATACCTTAATACTGAAACTTAAATAACGTTAGAAAAGTTGAAAAAGTATATACAGTGCCCATCACCGTAACAGAATAGTGTGGTTGACTAGAGGTTTAGGGAAACCAGGTTTGATTTCGGGTGTGGTGTATAAAATACACACTATTTGTTTGGGTATTGAGACTTCATGTAAAATTCCTGGCACCAACATTGGGTGTATGGTATGTTCTTGGTTAGGTAAGTTATAAAAATTATGCTTATAAATTGGATGTTCACTATCTTGTTTTATTATAAGCACACATTAAATAGAATTACAAGCCTATAGCTGAAGTGTGTGATAAGATGCGGTGTTAAAAATATTATTGTACTTTATAATTAAACTTCTTATATGAAGATAATTAATATTGATTACATTTTAGGTTAAAAGTTACGAGAGCAATAATTGATAGTCATAATTTAGTTTTCTTGTTTGGTTAGTAAAAAATATAAATTAAAATCATGTTTAAAATTATTTTCTAAAATTAAATGTATTATGTCAAAGTTGTGTTTATTAATCATACAAACTAGAGACAGGACTGCCCTAAAGCAAATATGTCTTATTTAAACAGAATAAGGATGCTGAATTTGTAAGAAAATCAAGAATCTATAGAAAAATTTAATAAACAGGTCCTGGTGCTCTCCTATGAACATACTCCTCTCAAAGTATATATTTTCTCTGCGTTGCTATCTTAAGAACTTATTTTCATTAATGAATTATGAACACACTAGTTGGCAGGAAACATTTTAAACTGTCTACAGCAAAAAGTGTCATAGCAATCAATTCAAACCTTGACTTTACAAGCGTAACATCTATTAGAATAGTATAAATCTGCTGTAAAAGTAATCTCCAGGAAAGTGTCATGGACATAGTTTTTATAAACTATTTAGAACATTATCCAAATATATATTTTTGTTGCATCTTACTTACTTCCTGGGATCTTTATTTAATTACATTAATGGGGTCAGGATGAAGAATGTAGAGTTTAGATACAATGTTACAACATTTGCATGGAGAATGGGAAACCATTTAGAAAAAAAAGCCTCAGTACACAGGGTAAGCATTCAATCATGGAAATGCCCACATCTGGAAAACTAGAATAGACTTTAGTTTGAGTGTATACTGATGCAGTTCTGATGAAAGCAAATAACAGTATGGAAATAAGTGAAAAAAGTCAGAAGAGATAGTATAAGAGGTTACAAATAATTACATTATTTGATAATTACTTGCATGTGTGGAATAAGGACAGGCTCTGATGTCCTAATTATCCTTTTACTCATATAATCCAATGGTGGAAAGAAAGTAGTTAATCCACAAGTAAGTTTTTAGCAATTACCTTCTCCATAAAAATATCTACTTCTGATGGATTTCTGGTTATGCTGGCGTTCTAGGAAATAAATTGGTAGACCAGCTATTAAGAGGCTGTCCATTTTTATCCTTAGATCAGTTTGGATATTTTACTTTTGATTTGAAGATTTGTGTGCTGTGTAAGGCCTTTAGCACTTTGCACAAGTTTAAAAAAAATGTATTCCACAGATGCATTTGTGTAGATGGTCCCTTTCTATACAATTGTCTGTGAAATAATCTTGACAAGACTTTATATTAGTCTCTAATGAAATTAGAATTTTTAATTTTATGATCTTTTAAAAATGATTTGAGCTCACATTTTAAAAGGTAATATTTGTAACATGTTGAAGTAGTATTTTGTTTTTATTGTATAAGTGATTGGGTTTGCGTTGGCACATTAATTTGAAGATATAACACTAAATGATTTAATAAAAATATATTTAATTTTCTTTATCTTCTCAATTTTCATCTGATTAGAATTATTATGCCTTGGCTTGCTACACTATACTAATGAGCAATCCTTCCAACCAAACACTTGTGTTTATCCATAGTTGGAGAGCTCAACTAAACACAAATACAAATAATTCAACCAAATATTAATTTCATACACATTCTTTAGTGGTGTTTTCTTGACTCACTTAAGGTTCTATAAAAAAAATATTTAAAATGACTAGTTGCTTCTATATTTAATCACAAAGATTACTATTTTCTAACTGTCATGGCAAATTATTTTAATCAATAGTACTTACAGTTTTAAACAAATACAATGCATGTTGATATATAGAATAAACACAAACTAAAATTAAGTGGGTCGAGGAAATATTTCTGCGATATGATCAATACAAGCATGGTTTAGTCTAGGGATGAAGAACATGCGTTCCAATAGGATTTTTATGGTGCACCAAATGGGAAACATTTAAAATTTTTATTGTATATAGATGTTATATTTTAATGTATTTTGCATTAACTTATATAATTCATACTTAGTAGTTTTAAGACAAATTTTGGTATTGCTGATTTGTGATTCTCAAGCCATATAAATTGGTATTAAACTTCCGGCCCCTAATGCATTGTAGACCAGTCTTCAGGCACCTTTGTAAAAGTGAAGATGTGTCCACTGTCTCCAATGTATAATGAAATAATATACACTCTACAATATATACAATATAAAGGAAAAATGGCACCAAACGGCTACATTAAATTATACATTGAAAGGTGGCTAGACTGGCAAGGCCTACAAACTTACTAGAAAACTGTAGGCCTCAAAGTTCCCAATTAAAATGCATACAATATGCAATTGATAGTCTACAGTTTGTGAAGACCCAGAATAAATTACTTCAGTTAAAAGTATCAACTATCTAATGATTTTAAAATAAAATAAAATGCACCCCCTTCTGGCACCTAAGATGATGAAGTCAAGTAAGAGTAATTGCAGCAACATGCATCTTGAAGGAAGATGGAAAACCAATGTGTGGAAAGACCAACCTAAGCCTCAAAAATCAGAACTTGGGAAACTGTCTGTGAGGTTTTCAACCATACATTACATCCATTAGCAGAATTGAATTTGTATATAGATTCAATCAAACTTTAAAAGGCTTAATAAAGATAAAAATTTGTATATTATTAAACTTGCATTCTTTTATGCAACTAAATTTTTTTTGCATACAATTATAGGAGTGCATTGATCAATTCCAGGTCATATTTTTTTCAACAATATTGGGTACACTAGAGCATAAATGGTTCTTGTAAAGCATTATATTATACAAAGGAAATGTTTGTAAAGTGCAAGTTTAAAATAAAATTATTTGAATCAAATATAAATCAAATTTAGAAACAAAATATATCCAGGAAAATGTATCGTGTATTTGTTGATCTGGAGAAAGCCTACGATCGGGTGAATAGGAGTATGTTATGGAATTTTCTTGGAGAGTATGGTGTGGATTCATGGTTTGTAAATGAAATTATGTTGTTTATGATGGAAGTAATGCATGTGTTAGAGTGGATAGAGCATTGAGTAAATGGTTTGACACTAAATGGGATGTTAGCAAAGTTATGTTATGTCCCATGGTTGTTTAATGTTTTAATGGATAAGTGTTTGAGGGATGCTTGTGAGGACGCGGTTAGGGTACAAATTGGCAATGTGAATGTGAGTGTGATGTTAAATGCAGAGGATACCGTATTAATGGCTGAGGATGAATGTTACTTGCAGAATGCATTAAATCGCTTGGATGTTGCAAAAGACAGAATGGATCTTCATATAACTGTCTTCAAGATTTCGGTGATAGTTTTGGATAAGGATGGATCAGAAAATAATTATCAGCTTATTATAATTGGAGAACTGTTAGAACAAGTGAATAATGTTTGTGTATCTAGTCACAATGTTCTGTAAAAATGGAAAGATAGATGGTGAAATTGACAGATGAGTGAATGCATCTAAGAGAGTAGTTAGATGTAAGTGGACTATTGGAAAGAATGAAGTTGTATCGAAAGAAGCAAAGATGGTAGGATATAAAAGTGTGTTAACGCCAACATTTTTTCATAGATGTGAAGTGTGGGTGTGTCAAGAGAAACACAAGAGCAAAGTTAATGAGGTTGGGATAAGATATCTAAAAAATGTATGTGGAAAAACTCATATGGACAGTCAGTAATGAATAGGTGCTTAAGGAGTGTAGTTTGAAAGGGTATCCAATAGTTCAATGAGAATAAAGTGTCTTACGGTTGTTTGGGAATATTGAGAGGATCGAATGATGAAACAAATATATGAAGGTAAAGTGTTTGGATACAAAGTAAGGGGTAGGCCATGTAAGAAGTGGTTGTTAAATGTGGTGGACAAATGTGTGAAATAGAGAAACACTAAGAGTTTTAAGAATAAAAGAGCGTGTATGACTCAGTGTGTTGATATTGTTGAAGCGAAGGAAGTATGCAAGGATAGGGAAGTGTGGAGAAATTTAGTGATGGATTAAGTATGGAGTTTTTTGAGATATATGCACAGTTTCTTGCCTACCCCATAAGGAAACGGTGTGATTAAGTGTGTGTGTATACATGTATATATATATTCAGTTTTTAATTCATATCTTGTAAATTGATTTGTTTTAAAATTATGTCTATATAACCTGATTATGAAATTAATTATTAGTAGAACATATTGTTAACTAAATACTTTAATATATTATTTGTTAGCACACCCACAAGTATCAGAACTATATATAAAACTCCTTGGGGATCAGAATAATGAAAGCACCTTTTCAAGAAACCTCACCGGCATTCCCTAAGAGAGAATGAGAAACCACAAAGCAGAAAACCCCCACCATTTTACTTGGTTGAGATTAAAAATCCCAACTTCCCAGTTAAGAGTCAAAAGTATAATCCACTCAGTACTAAGATAAATACTGATAAACATATTTAAGATTATATGGAATAGAGCACTAGGCTAAATCATGGTTTAAATTAGGAGGGATAGCCAACACACTTACCTTGGTGATACTGGAGTATAAATTAATTAGAGAGAACACTAAAAAACACACCAACATATTTTTAAGGACAAGCTTTCACTGTCACAGACAGCATCAGTCTACTCTCTTGGCTTGATGAAGCTAACTGTGACAGTGAAAGCTTGTCCTTTAAAATGTGTTTTTTAGTGGTATATCTAAACAATTTCTACTCCAGTATCACCAAGGTAAGTGTGCTAGCTACCTATTCTGATCCAAACCATGATACACACATTAATAATTTCTATCATATTATTTAGAAGAAACTTAGGAATTAAAAGAAACTTTCATCTTGCCAGTTGAGTAATTAAAGCTGCACACATTTCAAAAAACTCCATTGTGTGATGTCCAGTGCTTTGTTGCTGAGGTAAAGATGGATCTTAAACATAAAAATACATATTTTAATATAGTGGAGTATTATTCTCAATCCTTAAATTAAAAGAAAATATTTCTATGACTTGTCCAAGTTGTACTCAGCACCATTTCTCTGTAAGATAGGTCACAAGCATAAATTATGAGATTGATCTATTATTTAAATAGAGCAGATTTTAGAGGGAAAAAAATCCACTTTATATGATAACTAGAAACTATTATTCTTAGCATATCAGTTTGCAACACAAGACTAATGGTGACTGTTGGATCAGAAGACAGAGATCATTTTGAGCTAAGGAGTCTGCTCCCCCTCCCATTTAATTTTTTTTTAAATCCTTATAAAAATGATTTGTTTTTCAAATCAAAATTTTGATATATCATTAAATAAAAGAGCTTTATTTTTAAAATTATTGATAGTTTAATATGATACTTCATAAACAAAATGAAATTAAATAAAGAATCTAAAACAAATATTATAGTAAAGTTAAAAGAAAAGAAAATATATTTAATTTTCAAACTTGAAAATTTTTGATGAGTATTTTATTTAATAACTACGTTGTACACATACTTTAACATATGAGTTAGTAATGACTTAAAATAAGAGCTAAAGGATGTGGAGGGGAATAAAAAGGAAGTATACATGAATTGTCTGGGGGCATGAATATAAAACCACATATTATATAAATTCATTGACATTATATTATAACAGCACTGTATTTTCCTATTAAAGATAGAACAATGTGGATTATGTGAATTACCATAGTTAAGCTCCATTGAAAGTACACCAATTGATTCTGATTCTTCACTACTCTCACTGCTTAGACTCTTGAAGTCAAGTAGATAGCTTTTGTAGTCCACTTGATAGAGCTGCAGGGACATCTTTACATATTTTTCCGTTAATTCATTTTTGTGTCGCACACGAACGTGGAATGGATTTATAACTTTCCACTCCTACAAACACAAATGAAAAGTGTTCCTGGGATACTTAAGCAGTAATGATATATTAATAGTGAAGAAATAATAATTTTAGTTAATCATTAAAAATGATAAATTTTTAAATCACAAATTTAAATTTTTCATGTGATACTAAATACTAAGCCAAAAGCTGGAAACAGAAATGGATGTGATAGTAAAGATAAGCAAATCATAGCTCAGGAAGTATGTCATAAAACTAGAATAGTCTTATTACCACTACTTCCTGAAGAAGCCATTTGTAATAAACAAATTTACCATCCACACACCAAATTAACTTCTACATTTCCTTTATTTTAATTAAAGGGACATGTATGTGTATCATAATTATGATAGTTTATTTGCTTATATATAGTGAGATATTTTGAGTTACTTTGAAGTTCTTTTAAGCATATTGTTATACTCCATCCTGTAAGCCCATACCTATTCTATTTGTGTGGCACTTATAGTTGATTAGTTGCAGTGAGGCTATGCCAATAACATGGGGTAAAGGTCATATTATAAAATTAAAACTATAGCTGGACCAATGCTGAGGGTCAATCTAATCATGGGCCAATAATGGTACAATTGTTAAATTAATGATCAAGAATTTGCGCACCAATTCTTAAAATCAATCTTTTGAACAATATGCAGGCACTGGTGACCCTTCATTATTAAGCTATTAGCAGACAGCCTTGTCCTTTGTTCTATTACTATAAGATGGGTCGGGGTGGCTGCTAGTGTACTCTAAGGTAAAATTACTTCATTCATCAATAACAAGGGAATGGAAAAGTGATGGGTAAGGGGGGGAGTGTTGAGAATAGAAAGTTTGGTGAGTGAGAGAGATGTATTGCATCATTTGTGAATAAAGAGGGATAAATAGCAAACAAATGTTTGAACGTTAAGAGGAATATTCAAGGAAAACTAAAAATAGACAACATTTAAGGGAAGTTAAAACCAAATAACTATCGGAGATTTTAAAACAAACTTTACTATGAGAAAAGGAGTCAATTTATGATAAAGTGAATTATATTTTAAGTTTTAATTTAACTTGTATAAGCAATCCTACTATAGTGAAAAATTAAAAATGGCCCATTTGATCAGTTTAGTGCTAACAATACATATTAGTTTTTTTTTTTACATCCATTACCGTTTCCAGCCTGTGGCCTGGATCAATTTTTCATCCAAGCCATATAGTTTCCAATACCAGCTTGCTAGGTCTGTCGTAGCTTCATATAACTTAAAATCTAAGTTAGGGTGCCGGACTCATATTATCTTTATAAAACAAATGATTGGCCTCATCAGCATCATCAGCAAAATAGAAGATTGGCCCAGCCCTTATTAAACTTTTTTTTTTTGCGATCAACAATGATAACCATTTATTAAAATATTTGTATTATATCAATATTTAAATTATTTATCCAAAGTGACAGATACAGACCACATTATTTGAGAAATAAATCCATGAGTTGTTTTTGTTTATTTATACCTGTCCGATGCTTTCCTTCCTACTGTGTTCCTACAATACAAAACTATTTGATTTAAGTTATACAATCTTTTCTATTCTACGTGTATCACACAAAATTTGTGGGGTATATGGTTTAGCAGCGTGTTCATACAAGTTTTTAACTTTGAGTCAAGTTAAAAATCAAGTTGAAATGCAAACTAAGTGTTATTCGAGTTAGGGTAAGATAGAGAAATGTGCTACAAAAATTTTAATTAATAAAACTTAATACATTCTGAGTAAATTCGTTTTTGAGTTTTGAAACAGTAATAAAAAAAAGTAGTGTTTGAATAACAATGAAAATTTGAGTTCAAATTACATTTGTGAGTACTCACACTACCTTAATACCATTATTTTGCTTGGGTACTAAAAGAGTCGGCAAGTTTTATATTAAAGGGAATAATTTTTGTACTATTAAAAAAATTAATCCAAATGTAATATTTGGAAGAAGGTATAGGAAAGGTGGATAGAAACATATAAAAGGTAACTAACACACCATGGAAAAAAAAAGTTCACACTTTACATTGTTGCCACTGGACAAGGGGATATATTATATTACATACAGCTGTTAAGTGATATTAAAGCATTATTATAGTTAATACTTCATTGATATATTTAGAGCCTGAGAGATTTATTTTAAAATCTAAAAGAAAACTTACAAAATCCAAAGCTTTCATTGCTCTGTACACTTCATTCATAATATCATTAGGCTTGCTTTGGGAGCGAATGCCTGAAACACACAAACAAATAATTTTTTTTTAAATAAAACATTTATATATTCAAACATGTTATATTTTAAATATGTCACAAATAAAATTGAGTTCTGATTAGAAATTTTATTTAAAGACTAAGTAGACTAACATATCGATTTGGTAGTTATTATAACTATTGGAATTGTAGAATACCGACATATAATTTTATTGTATGGCTGGTCAGGAAAAAATTGTAATTCAGGTGAGAATAAGAAAAGTAAATATTAGATTGCTAGTAATTCCACATCATTTTGGGATTATAAAAATCTTCTTTTAATATTAATTTTACTTTTATTATTAATTGAAACGCCTGAAAATCTTACATCATACTTAAAACAAATAATGTCATTCTGCAGCACCGAAAACGAAATAGGTTCCCCAATTCTTAAATCACTATCCACCAACAGGACCACAATCAGTGAAAAGATCAATACATTGACTACACAACAGATACATTAAAGAAAATAACTTATAGCCACAGATAGTACAAAGACAAAAAATTAATAAAAGCAAGTATAGTCACAATATTATCCAAGATTCAATCAATTTTACACCAGGAAATTGCTTAGATCTCTCAACAAAGAAATCTGCAACCACACATTGCTAAAGGTTTAGAAACTAGCCGAGACCAGAAATAAACTTTATAACATTGGTCCCTATTGGAGCACATATATTCTACTGTGGGAACCAAGGGTGTGTGTCTGTGTGTGTGTGTGTGTGTGTGTATATATATATATAGAGAGAGAGTTTGGTGGAGTGATTAGTGCACTTCCTTTTAATTTATTTTGGACCCTTGGACTAAATATACAGACAGATTCTCACCCAAAGTTCATTCCATGGTGTCTACACAACTTGACCAATGAAATCCCTGAACTTTTTCCTGATTTCCCCCAATCATTTCCTAAAATTCCTGACTAAAAAGTATGTCACATCCTTCTAATTCGCCCCTCTTTCCCTTTGTTTTTTATTAATATTTTTTATGAATAATAATAATAAATTTTTGAATGTAAATAAACGTGTTTTTTAAAAATTTGTATTAAAACATTGTTTCTTAGGAATTAAAAATATACTACGCAGCTAAAAAAAATTGAATAACATTATAATTTACTGAGTTAATGATTATTGTATTTCATATTGAGTCAAACAACATTTTCCCAGATTTTTATTATAATTTACCAGATTCCCGACTTATTCCTGTTTTTCCCGATCACTTCAAATCCCTGCTAATTCCCGTTTTCTCTGATTTTCAAGGATGGTAGACACCCTGTCATTTGTCGATATTGTTTAGGCCGTATTAACTTTCAAACTAGAACTCTTTCCATTTAATTCTCCAGATATGAGTTTATTTAAATTATAATTAGTTTTTGAGATTTTCTCATAATAAAGTAAATATTAGGTTTAACCTTTTATAAGTTTATTATTTATTGTTCATATTAAATGTTTGAGCTGTTCAAAAAGTTTTCTAACTTTTTTTTATAAATATTTCTGGCTTACCTAAAACTTATTAAGCTTTTTCACCTTAAAAATACATCCCTCCTTGGTTGATACACTGCTCCAAACGCAGTTTTCACTTCTTGAAACAGTCCTGATAGGCGTTTTCCGGGATTGTGCTCAGGTCAGCCTGCAATTTTTCTTTAATATCTTCAGTTGTGTCGAATATTCGTCTTTTCACAGTGGATTTTAGTTTTGGGAATAGGAAAAAGTCCACCAAGGCCAGGTCAGGTGAAGTGAATAGAGAGGTTGGGAAGCACAATGTTCTTTGTTTTGAAACAAAAGTCACAAATCAGTGGTAATGAGCGTGCAGGCTCATTGTCGTGATGGAGGAACCAGGACTTGTTTTTCCACAATCTGGGTCTTTTTCCCTTAACATTTTCTCGCAGGCGTCTCAGAACTTCAAGATAAATATCAACGATTTACTGTTTGTCCTTCTGTTAAAAGTTCATGATGAACAACAAACACCCTTGATGTAAAAAAAAGGGGTCAGCATGACTTTCATGTTTGGCCTGACTTTCCGAGCTTTTTTTGGTCTCAAATAATGTTTATCAACCCACTGTGAAGAATGGGTTTTCGTCTCGACATCATAGCCATAAATACATGTCTCATAGCCAATGATAATTCTTTACATGAAATTTTCATCCTCGTTTGAGTGATCCAAAAGTTCCTAGCATATTGCAACTCGATTGTGTCTCTGATCCTGAGTTAGCAACTGTGGGACGAACTTTGTATCAACACGCTGCATTTCCAATTTTTTGGTCAGAATAGCGTGACATGATCCCATTGAAATCTTACAGTCAACCGCGATTTCTTTAATAGTCAATCGGCGGTTTGAACGCATTTTCTTAACTTGGGCCACACAAGCGTCGTCAGTTGACATCAAGGTTCGCCCTGAACGCGGATCATCACCAGTTGACTGCCAACCATCTTTGAATTGCTTAAACCATTCATAAACCTGCATATGACAAAGGCACTGATCTTTATAAACCTTTTTCATCATTTCACGAGTTTCCTTTACAGTTTTACCCGAGTTTGACGAAAAATTAAATGTTGACACACTGCTCATAAAACTTGGCCATCTCGAACATCGCAAGACACCACAGCAAGCTCCTAAACAAAACAATCCAGCACGATGACTAACCGTAATAGAATGATGAGGTCAATGGCATGTTACTTGCAAAGATTGACACTATAAAGTGCCACTTAAATTACATCCCTAAGACATCGCATTGGCGCGCTATTTAAATAATCCGGGAATTTTTTGAACATCACTTGGATAGTAATTACCCAGCTTTTCCTGTTAAATGGGTTGCTACTTGTTTTTAGTTTTTGAGCTTCTCTTGTAATGGATTAAATTTTTGACCTAACCTTTTAAAAGTTTATTATTTGTTGTTCATATTGGATATTTGAGGTGCTTTGTTAATTATTGTTTCCGGGCTTCTTTCATTAAATGGTTTACAGATGGTTTTACTTTTAGAGCTTCTCTCTTTAATAATTAATTAATTAATCATAATCCTTGGTGACTAGTTAATTAACAATAGCATTCAACTTGCTAACACTTCTGTAATTTAATTTAGTTTTTGTTAAATAATTATTTTAAATTATGATAATTTTTGGCACTTTAAATTAGAATTGTAATTTACCCCTTTTCTTTTTAACCTTTTTAATCATAGCCACCTCGAGATTTGGGTTGTAGTTACATAAGCACTGCTATTTATGTAATATAGTTAGGGCTTTCAAACTCAAATTCCTCGATACCCTCGATTATTACTGGTACTGAAAGAATCAAGAATCTATTTTAGTATTACAATTCTCACTACTTCAATTCTTAGCTCTCAATAAAACTGGCAACTAAATGAAACAGCAACATTCAAAATAGTTGATAATCGATTAGAGCTCATGTTAGTTTATCTGCCATTTCACTTAAATGCCGGCAAATTGTAAATATACTGTGACCTGAATATAGTACTACCCTAACATTTTGAGGTGATCTACATGAAAAATAAATGGTCTCGAATATAATATGACCTGACATTATAACAGTAACAAGAGGTAAAAACTTCACAACTTTGACACATTTTTTTAAAAAAGTAAAATTTTCACTAATATATCGATATATCTATCATTAATTGATATATCACAACTTGTATATCGAAAGCTACGATATTACTATCAAATTAAAATGGCTGCTCTCCTGCAATTATATTCCTTGTCGCTTTTCAAGTTTAATAAAAATAGAACAAAAATGGAGGTATTTAATAAAAATTAAACACAAAGCCGGTATATTTATTTTAATTCGCTAGATTATTGATATATCGTTGCCAAAACTTCATCACTAATTTCTAATGAGTTAATGTGCGTAGGATCAGTTATGGCAGACGACAACATTTTTTAACATGTAAAATGTGTTCTTCTTTCCGTTATTAAATCCACAACTTATTGTATACATTTTGAGTTTCATTGAATTCTTGGTTTTGATTTTCAGTTTTGTCAATGTTATATATGTACGACCCTTTTTTGGGGAACCGTGAAAAATGTGGGAAAAAAGGTTGAAAAGTTTGAGGAAATCGGCTGTAAAATGTATTTGTTGCATTTATTCAGGTCGCTGCGTTGCAATTATCTTTGTGAGCGCTGTATTACTAGTAATTGGGGCGGGTCAGGTATAAAAAAAAGACACCACCTCATCAATGCCAGCCAATATCACTTGACTCTGTCCACCCCCTCCCACAAGCAAGACAATGTTTCCCCGCGCGCGACTGCCGCTACATCACGCGCCAGGCTTGCTTTTGCCATTGTTATTTCTATTCTCGATTTGGTTACTATTTCGGTTTGATTTTGTGAACAATTTTTGACGACCCATGCTATTGTTTAACATTGTTATTTTGATTTGGTTACGTTTTTGGTTGGATTTTGTAAACGATTTTTGATGACCCACGCTATTTTTTAAAAATTGGATACGAACTTATAATTTTGACGAAATTAGTGAAAGGAGTACCTTCTTCAAAAAATGGGTAGGTTTTATTTTATTTACTTTTTCACGTATTGTCTAAAAAATTTAATTTTTTCGTATGAAGGTCAGGGGTGGAACAAAATCTGTTCAAATTCCAATAACGATCCTTTCGAAATAACGACCCTTTTCCAGGGAACCGTGAAAGGTCGTAGAATCGAGAGTTGATTGTATTCATTTGTGCATTGTTTATATGGGTCACTCTGTAATTTTCTGATTTTGTTTATTGTTATTTTGAACATCCTGCCCCTGCCCCTTAAGGACACAGGACGGGTACACTATCCATGGCAGTGAAAAGTTTATTTATAATGGGTTTTAGTTTCTGATAGTGTTTTATTTCAACAATTTCTACTCTGACACTAACTAGGTGAAATAAAAAAAAACTTTATCAAACCTTCATTTAATACTACCTTCTAACCAATATTTTAATATTGTTTTTTTATTTCTAGGCAATAATATCTTCTAACCGTTATATTTAATATTTCCTTTATTTAGAGCAAATAATATCAACAGTTTTGTTTACATTTGTATTTTATATGCAAATTAAAAAAATATGTTTCTGTGTTTGGTATTAAATTTAAGGTGTCAGTTTAAAGTGTGAGTCCACAAATCAACAGTCCATTTGATGCTAGAATGTTATATTTTTAGTTAAAATATTTTAACTTAGGTTACATATACCTAAATGGATCTGACATCTTAGCTCAGTCGATAGCATATTTGTCTACTGAGCCAAGGGTCCCGGGTTCGATTCCCGTCATGGCCGAAAAATTTATCATTGGTGAAATGTTGGTTTACCTTTTCACAGTGATGAATTAACAGCTGGCGACTGGATGTTCTCCCTGTCCTAGTCTTAATTTAGATTATAAGGCATATGAAGCTATGACAGGCTTAGCAAACCAGTTGTGTAAAATATATGGCTTGAATAAAAAATTGACCCAGGCTACAGTAATGGACGTTAAGTCAAACATGTACCTAAATGCCACTTGGCTCTCTTGACTGGTGTTCCTCTTGAAGGTCGATCACCAGATATTCCTCCACTCCCTCCCATTACACGATCACGAAGTGCTGCAATGGATTGATTAGGTGAGATTTAAATTGAACAAATAAAGTGATAAAAGAAAATAATAAAAATTATATGGTTTTAAAGAAAATTTGAAAATTTAACTCAGAAACCTAAACATCTACAAGCTGGAAAAAGCAAATGTGGGCCACTCTAGTGCTATAACCTGAGTAAAAAGCTGAATTATGTGTTTGGCCATTATGTGCTACTAGTTTGTCAGGGATGTGGAGGTTGGTGTCAAAACGCTGACCATTAATTCATTGCCTAAATGTGCTCGCAGTGAGTACATTATTTCTAAACTGATTAGTGGGCACAGTGCCAACCTCCTCTGGTCTTGTTTGCCTTCGATAAAGATGTTAGAATTTAAATCCCAGATAAGTATATAACTGATATTTCTTAAAATTATTTTCCTTTTCCCCTCTATATAAATGTGAGTAGACCTTTAAATTTCTAACCTCCTCATTTCTAACTTATTTGATTAAATATGCAGTGCACAAAAAATGTATAGGAAAGTCAAGGCAATTTAGAGGGTATGTTGATGGTGAGGAATAAATAACGAATAAATAATAGAATGGGAAAATATACAAATAAAAATGAGATTTAAAAACCCTCTAAAAATTAGTTAAATTCTTTGCTTTTTTTCTCTTTGTCTTACTATCCATCTCTAGTATGCATATTTAGTTGAATGAGTGGGGTAAGGAAAGTAATAAAATAATTATACACAGCTAGGATGGGGAGCAAAGATCTATAATTATTAGGCACAGATGGATGGGAAGCAAAGACCTATAATTATTAGGCACAGTGGGATGGGAAGCAAAGATCTATAATTATTAGATACAGTGAGATGGAGAGCAAATATCTATAAATATTAGACATAGTGGGATGGGGAGCGAAGATTTATAATAGATTATTTCCTTATGGACAAAAACTAAAGAGGCAGACTGTAAACGTTAAGGTGATAGATAAGAAGTGTGGTCCTAGATAGTAACCACACACAGATCGCTAGTGGCAGACATAGAATGGGAATGTAGGAGAAAAGTAGGAAAACAAGAAATAAGGGTAAGAGTCTATAGGCTTAAAAATGAAGAGGAAAAATAGCCGTATTTAAGAAAGGCAAGAAGCTTAATAACCAAGGATCAAATGCAAAGTGTAGAGGTTGAATGGAAAAGGTTTAAGAAAAGTTTGATAAGAGCTGCACAAGAGGTATGTGGGAGGACAAGTAATGAGAGGAAGCCGAAGTGGAAGGAGACACCCAGTTTAAATGAGAGAGCAAAGGAAACTATTATTATTATTAGCATCGCGTCTTACTACCCATTCGGGTTATACGCACTTACGCTAATGTGTAATGGTAGGGTGATTGTGAGATGAAATGGAGGACCTACAGTTTAACGTGGAATCCGAACCACGGCGGAGGCCTGGCATTCCCCACATTCACAAGACATCTTGTCAGAGGTGAAAGAAGGGTTTGGTAATCAGATAAATCTTTTCCGGGACCGAGGATCGAACCCCGGCCGCCAGCATAGAAGTCTGACACCTTACCCCTAGACCGCCAGGTCACCCAAAGGAAACAATGAAGGAGGAGTATCCAGAAGGAGTTTTAAGAATAGGAATGAGGAAAAAGAAGAATATTGGGAGGAAAAGAGGAGAAAAGCACATGGTAGGAAGGCTTGGATGCAAAAATGGACAGAGATTTTGAAAAGTGATTTGGAAGGAAGTACAAATTGGAAACGGATGTAGGAGGAATGGAAGTGAAAATGGATGTGAAGTAAGAAAGATGTGGAAGGAAGTAAAAGGTGTTATATCGCCAGGTCAGAAACCAGAGAAGAGAGAAAAGACAAAAAGTTTGAGTGATGGATATAGAAGGAAGAATGATGAGAAGAGGAGAAGAAGAAATTGAACTATGGAGGAGGATGAGATTGAAGGAGGAAAGCATGAAGATTTAGCAGAAGAGGAGGAAGTGGCTCAAACATAAAGAGTTGGAGAATGCATTAAAGAGGATGAAACCGGGAAAAGCACTAGATGTGGACGAACTAACTGTGGAAACGATAAGAGCTTCAGGAAAAGCTGGAATACAATGGTTATAAAATGTTCTGAGAGTGGCAATGAAGGAGAATAGGGTACTGGTAAAAGGGAATTATAGTGCCGATTTCAGGAAAGGAGACAGGAAGAGGTATAGAAGATATAGGGGAAATAACATCATGTGCACCTGTACCCAAATATATTAGAAGCTACTGGAATAGAATAAGAAAGAAAATTGAAGAAAAGTAAAGAAAGGAAATGCACAGATTTAAGGAATAAAGGTCTATAATAGACTTGATCTTTGCTATACAACATCTGATGGAAAGTAGGTAAATTTATCTTTGTAATGATGTTGTTGTTGTTATTATTATTATTATTATTACTAGCACAACGTCTTACTACCCATTCGGGTTATACACACTTACGCTAATGTATAATGGTAGGGTGATTGTGAGATGAAATGGAGGACCTACAGTTTAACGTGGAATCCGAACCACGGTGGAGGCCTGGCATTCCCCACATTCACAAGATGTCTTGTCAGAGGTGAAGGAAGGGTTTGGTAATCAGATAAATTTATGCCGGGACCGGGGATTGAATCCCGGCCGCCAGCATAGAAGTCTGACACCTTACCCCTAGACCGCCAGGTCACCTTGTATTTATAATGAAAATAGCCATTAATAAAGTGGCAAGAAAACTGAAGGAGGAAAAAATTAAAGCTATGATGTTTGTTAGTAACTTTATGGTATGAAGGAGAAGGAAGAGGAGTACAGGAACAGCTAGCTACAGGAATGAAATGAAAAAGTGAAAGTGTGTGCAATTAAATTTAGCATGACAAAGTGGGTGGTGATGATAATTATAAGAGGATAAGGCCTATTAATAAAGCTAGCTGAAGTAGAGCTGACAAAGGTACTGAGTGTAAAGTATCTTATAAACGTGAGGCAAAGGGTGGGAGTAAAGAAGATCTAATGAGAAGAGGGTAGCAGGGGGTAGTTGTTATACAGGTATGTAAAAGACCTGCTATGAAGAAGAGAAATGCCCTTGAAGTGTAAGGAAGTGCTGTATAGGGCATACTTTGTATTCAGTCACATGTGCAACAGAAACATTGTAGGTGGATGTAAGAGAGACAAGGAAAGTTAAGGCCATGGGAATTAAGTTTGTGAGGAGCATGTTATCTGTCACGAGGAGAAACAGAATTAGGAATGAGATCAAGGCAAGTGTGGGAGTATAGAGAGTGCATGAGATAGTAAAGGAAGCAAGGCTGCAACAGTATGGTCATGTAACTAGGATGGAAAAGAAGAGAATACTAAAGAAAGAAAGAATTATGGATATATTTGTTGGAAAAAGAAAAAGACCACAAGGGAGAACAAGAAAGTGATGAGAGGATGGGAGGAGCAGATAACAAAAGTTAAAATGTGAGGATAAAAATGGAAGCAATTAAAGGGGGAATAATGGTGGAAGGCTAGAGAAAGATGGAGGCATTTTATTAAACTGGCCGTACACGAGGCTGGAAACAGTTGCTGATGACGATGGTCGGGTAGAGACGAGGACAATATAACTTAAAGGAAATCTAGCCAAATTTGTGTAGAGAAAAAGTTCATGTTGGTGGTGTTCGAACCCAACTTCTTTATAAGCAGCAAACCAAAGTAAATGAGCTTGACATTTAGTTAAATAACTTCTGAGGTAAATGCTTGTTCGTAATGTTTCTACAAAAGAGGGAAGCTTAAGCTAATTCTCCCATGCGACCAGGTGTTAAGTTTACTTTTTAGGATCTAGGGTAGATGTGAGTTAATTGTATTAATGTTGTCTTACGTGCAATCCTTTCTGGGTGTGGTCGTATTGGGCTGGGATTCAGCTCGTTTGGGCTAAATGACACAGGGGGAGGGCTACTTGCAACATAGAAGTCCTTTAACTCAGCTTTTGCTGCTTCGTCAGCAATCCTTTTGTTGTCAATAATTAGATGATATGCAATGGCAAGCTGGTCATGTGGATCTCCACTCAACAATGCACCATGAACTTCATGCTCTTTTACACCAAATTTCTAAAATCAATAAATGTGTACCTCTAATAATCTGTGGATGGATATCAGCACTACAATGCACTTTAATCAGATTATCTCCCTCCAGTAAATTTTATTATACTTATAATTTACAAAAATTATGGACTTTATACAATCAAAATATTATCACCCGTGGCTTAAAAATTAACTTAGGTCTAAAGGCAGGTTAGTTAAAGCTGTGTAAAATTATAAATCCATTAATTTATAGTAAGCCCGCTAGTTATACTTAAAAGAAATAACATTAATGAATTCACACAAACCTCACAAACTTCATTAACGGCATCAGTGTCTATGACAGATGAATCTTGTTCCACAGGCGAAGGAAACAAATATGCTGGCAAGTCCCATTGAAACCATTCATGTTTCCTGAACATACAAATATATTTAAGTGTCAAGCAAATATAAAGGGTTTATATACTCTAAATAAAAAACATAAAAAAGTTACCAATCATCTAAGTGAAAAACTTATAAACTGTTATATTCTGTTTTTTACTACTTTTTATTCATGAAAACCCAAGCGCATAATATGAAATTTAAACCATATCTACTAATGTAATCTCTCTCCCTATTTTGACTGAGGAAGAGAAAAGAAGTTTGAATAGTATTCCAGGATGTTCCTTGTTCTTTGAAAATGTATTAATTGTTCCAAGTACACTATGTCATTTGAAAAATTGATAAACTACATTTAAAAATAGGAACATCATGTGATTAATCAGAGTAAATAAAATGTTATGTTAATAAATAAGTATGAGTTGATTATTTAAATATTAGAACAACTCTCTTAGAGGAGGATATCTAACTCAAGAGGGTCAAACAATTTCTTGGCAAGGAAAAGAACAATGGTTGAAACCCCCTCCCCAGCCTTTGCCAAGCGGCTATCTTACAGAAAACATTTTCTAATCTGACATTTAATAATACAGGGGTGCAGAATATTTCCAAGCGCATTAAAAAAGGTTTAATGAAAATTTGAGGCAAAGAATAGTGCAATCATTGTGTTGAGGTTTTAAGTACATTCTGATATGATAGTTTCTCTGAGTGAAAAACAGTGGCTGATGACACTCAGCATTGATACTATCAGTAAATGTCTGTTTCTCCTTCGGCCCTTCAATTCAACTATATTATAATTAGTGTTGTTAAATGTTACACTAGTATGCTAATTATCTGATAACAAGCTTTGTAAAAATTAAAATTAAAAGTGTTGGCATAGACTTTATGAAAGTGAGAACATATGTCTATGTGTTATAGTGAGGCAGTAGTGAAGGCCTATGTAATATTTTTTTAGCACTGTCTCTTACTACCTGTTCAGGTTATACACCTATGTACTAACTACATTAATTGGTTAGGGAGACTTAATTTAAAGAAATGCGCCCACAGTTGCATGGAGGAAGAGTGGAAAACAATTTAGGAAAAACCACCCTCGATGCATCCGACCAGGATTGAACCCTGATCCCTCTGTCTTTGGAATTCTAGTTCAACACAAGATCAGCGTGTTATACCACTTACGTAATTAATTGTATAATTAAATGTTTGTTTATATTTGAATTTTCCAAAATATGTATTAATAATTCGTAATCCAACATGCATCCATAAAATGTTCAATGTTGTTTTATTTTGTGCGGTATGTAGGGAAACCACCTTCCATTTAAGGGTCCTTCATCTTTAAATTTAAAAATGTTCAGACCTACATTATGATTTAGGGTGGTCCTTATAACTTTCTGGAAAATATTTTCTATCAAGCTGATAAGTAGTTTATTCTTTTAGTTTTAACCAATTGGAGATCCGCCTACCAACTTCACCATTCCCCACTTATATATGATAAAAAATTAACACTTATTTTGTTATTTGGAGTGTTCCTTCTACATTTCTGGCAAATTTAGATTTCTACCTCCAGTCTAGAGTGACACCTTAAGACCATTCAGCCAGTGAAGTGGGTATGAATAGTGTTACCATTTATAAGCCATGTAGATTAATTTTTTGGGAGGAAGAAGAATGTGAGATTAGGGGAAGCCCCTTCCCTACTTTTTCTCACACACTGCTTCCTCCCAAATAATCGAAGACTATTAAATAATAACGTCTTAAAATGAAATAAGCGAGGTGATTGTAGTTAACCTAAACTGGCAATAAAATGCTGATAAAAAATAAAAGTGGTGACCATATTAATTACAAACATAGACAACAATAAAGCAAAACAACCTAACCACCCCATTTAAATATGTTCCATATCCCAAATAAACAGAAAAGGTTAAAAAACATATTTTTTACTCATTGCTGGGTGACCTGGCGGTCTAGGGGTAAGGTGTCAGACTTCTATGCTGGCGGCCGGGGTTCAATCCCAGGTCCCGGCAAAGATTTATCTGATTACCAAACCCTTCCTTCACCTCTGACAAGACATCTTGTGAATGTGGGGAATGCCAGGCCTCCACCGTGGTTCGGATCCCACGTTAAACTGTAGGTCCTCCATTTCATCTCACAATCACCCTACCATTACACATTAGCGTAAGTGCGTATAACCCGAACGGGTAGTAAGACGCGGTGATAATAATAATAATAATAATAATAATAATAATAATACTCATTGCCTGAACTACAAAATTGTGAACATTGTTTTACCATCATTTTATTTATATCTATATTTTAATGTGACAGGCTTAAATTAGAATGCATATTACTTTATATCATCAATTGCAGCTCTTTTCATGGGGTCAATCTGTAGCATGTGGCACAGCAAGCTCACCACAGTCTTGTTCAGATACTCAGGAATTGGGAAAATACCAGCTGAAATATATTAACACAAGTTTAAAAGCTGCTAAGAGAAAAACAGGGTGGTCATTTTATGCCAAATCAATTTGTGTGTATTGATAGAATTACATTAAGTTATATGGAAAAGAGTGGGGATACAGGGAGTGCATGAGAGGAAGAATGACTGAAATGGTATGGGCATGTAATGATGGAAAACGGGAGGATGCCAAATAAATGTTGGAAATGAAGTATGTAGGAAAATGACCGCAAGAGAGGAAAAAAATAGATGGGAGGAGTAAATAACATAAAGTGTTCAAGTGAGAGGAGAAGAATGGAAGAAATTTAAGGAGGAAGAATGCTGGAAATGTATAAGAAGATAGAGGCATTTTCCTAAACTGACCTGGACACAGTTGATGATAATAGTCATTTTTGGAATTATATTTATACAAATCATGGCGGTGTTTCTATTTTTAAAACCTTCATGGAAAAATGGATTTATTTTTTCTTTGGCTGAAACTTAGATATGTTTAGTAGACAAAAATTAGGTGTTGGTATAAGATTACCCAAACGGTATAAATATACCTAACACTATTATTAATGACAGAGAGATAGTATTATAAACATGTAATATGGAAACCATATGATATATAAACTTTGCAGTGATTATAAAAAGCAGTAAAAAAAATTAAAAACTTGCTTCAGAAATAATTAAAAATAGCTATTTTAACCAAAAAATACTTAATAGGAACATCTTTTATTAATATGAGTATGCAAAATATAAATAAAATAACTTACATTTAATTTTACGGAAAAGAGTGGGGACATGCTCATCATCAAATGGTAGTGTGCCACATAAAAGAGCATATAAGATGACACCACAAGACCATATATCCACTTCAGGACCAGCGTATAGTTTTCCAGAGATAACCTCGGGGGCAGCATAATTGGGAGATCCACAGCTTGTGCGAAGAAATTCACCATCCATCATCATGTTAGATAATCCTAATGTAAAATTTGTTATTAGTTAGAGCAATGTTTCCCAAACTTTTTAAGTTCACGGTACACTTAACTATACTTTTTTTTTTGCAGCACACTGTATTGTTTTAGGTATTCGTCACAGCAGTATAAAATGTATCTAAAATATTGGTAAGTACACATTATTAATAAGTGTGGAGGACTCACAGCTGACGCTCTTAGCTTCAGCTGCATGGCACACCTAATTTACTAGTGCAGTATACCAGTGTGCCAAGGTCATAGGCAAAGTATACACTAGACCCACCTCCAGGTTAAAATTGTAGCGCTCTGTGGGATAGCTTGAGTCCTTCAACACGGGTTTCACTAGGTGTCATCAAGAGGCATTTTTTAAAAAGGTATGTTTAAATAAATTTTCACTATAGAGTTGAGATGACATAAATAGCCTTTTCAAGTTAATCGACCAGCTTTCACAAAGGTAGGTTCAGGTAGCGACCAAACCCCCTCTTCACATAAGACTACCTCAAAGAGCTTAAGCAGATTGCACATTATGATTACAATAGCCCCTTTATAACGCACATGTAAACATGAGTCTTTAGCAACTGCGTATTTTGAAGTGATTTTCACTGAGCATTGCCACTAGTGAACCCCAGTCAGTATTGATAGACTCAACCTGGCTTAAGGAGCACAGCGAAACTTTCGTAAGGCAGAGGATCTGGTGTAGGCTTATTCCTTGTCTGTGGCCAAGGAAGACAATTTGCAAAACACTAAATTAGGATTTATTTTTTATGTGATATACATTTCCTAAAGCACTTTTTAAGTATTAAGTATGTAAAGGCTGTTAATAAGAAAACAAAAGGGAGAAGTCTTACTGGTATTGGGTGTATTTTTATAAAATATATTGTGAGGTTGAATAGATTGACTCAAAAGATAGAAAATTTAATAATTTAAAAAAGTGCATTTATAATATCAAAATTAAATTATATTAAAAAAATTAAAATCCTACTGATTCATCTCAGTTTGAAGATGTGATTGAAATAAGAGTATACTAATGCTCTTTAAACTCTTCCTAATCAATTAAGTCTGATATAATTTATAATAGATACAGTAGAATATTTTTAAAATCTTAGTTTTCATCTGGTTATACACCTAGTTATCTTCATATATTAACGAATTAAAGCTATGTGAAGAAATTGAATAATTTCAAGGGTAAACTTTGTTTTGTATATAATCAGTAGTTTTAAGTTTTACTTTAAGGGTTATTTGTAATATATTATTCATTTCCTTTCCATTACACTTCTTCTGTTTGTTTATGATTTTTTAAATCTGTGTATTTTTATCTGTTCATAATTATGTGCCCTGTCATTCTTCACTGAATTCAGGGGTGTATCCAGGAGCGGCAACAAGGGGTTACTACTCCCTTCATAGGTAAGCAAATAAATAAAATAACTATGCACAAGAGTAAGGTGATTTATCGATTTACAACCAATGTAATGACCCCCCTGTTTCACAATGTATTCTGTATTCTCGTATTTCCTTATTTTTAGGATTATCAGTGCAGAGTTAAAACTGACTGAACTTTGAGTAACTGGGCGAGTCTATTGTGTTAGCACCAGGGGGAGGGTGGTTAAGTAGTGGTAGTGTGCTTGGGGTTACCTTGGCCGTCAGTCATTCATTTCAAAAGTATCTGAAGTGAGTGAGTGAAGGATTACCTTTTCAGTAGGGTGTGTGACCTGTGCAAGTAGATAAGAGGGTATATTTATGTTTTTGTTTACATGTTTGTTTCTGTGTTTTAACGTTTATTTATTTTTATGTTTCTTGTGACAATGGATAAGCCCAATATACAACAGTAAACAGGTACGCCAAGGATGTTGGGTGCAGTGAAGGCAGTGCTTAAAGCGAGTTGACTGTCTGGTACAGGTTCCTTGCATCACATAAGAAGACTGCCAAGGGCACTCTTAAAGCTCTGTTCTCATGTGACAAGGACAAGCTGCTGGCCATTTACACCCTACTTAGAGTATTTAAAAGTGTGCCAGTGACAAATGATTCAAGTGAGTGGGTTTTTTTCTAAGCTGAGGAGGATCAAAACATACATAAGGAACTCGACATGTGAAAGCTGGTTGAATAGATTGTTAATAATATAATATTAGCACCGCGTCTCACTACCCGTTTGGGTTATACGCTTTAAGTACTAATCACGCTAATGGATTAGGAATTGGGGAGGTTAAATTAGAGGAAGTGAACCCGCATTTGCGTGGAGGCGGAATGGAAAACCATTTAGGAAAAACCACCCTCAGTTCACCCGACCGAGATTCGAACCTCGATCTCCCCGTCCTCAGCAGCCGAGCTCAACACAACTAGCGTGTTAGCCAACTACGCCACCGAGGCGGGTGAATAGATTGTTGAGTGGCTTAGTGCTGTTAGACATTCACCTTGATATTGTGAACACACTGACTGATGTGCTGAAGACATTTTTCACAAGACCACGAAGGTTGGACTTTAGGTTGTGATTTGAGAGACTGAGGACCATGGACAATTTTTACTATCATTTTCATTATAATGTGTAATTTAATATTACATATTTGTTCACTTTGTTATATAGCATTTGAGATTTGTGTAAACAATATAAAAAATACCCTTTAAGTTATGACTTATTACCTTATTTCCCACAATGCCATTCAGTGTTCCAAATAAATGTGTCAGACTGGCCATGTTAATCATTTAGTCATGTATCATTTCAATGAAAATAAGTAGGTTGTCAACCTACAACTGCCAGTATTTTGGAGCATAAGACATTGTTTCTAAGCTCAATTTTAACCTGAATTAAAAAAAAAGTAAAAAAAATATCTGAAGGTGGGCCCCCAGACCCCAGGTAGGTAAACATCCCCCCCATAGCCGCTTTTCAATAATCCTGGCTACGCCACTAACTGATTTCCATGCTGGTTTTTTAGTTTCCACTTTTAGTTAAGTGTTAGTGCATGTTTCACAATTTCTCATAAAAAGAGGGTGAGTCAATGAAATGTAGGTCCTTACCCCTTTGTCTAGTGGTAAGTTGGATTTGTGGTAAAGCACAGTTACAAAATATTGACCAATACACAAATCTTTGATAAAATAAAAGCGAGCAGTTATATTTAATTTAAAGTTTCAGTGATACAATACAAAAAATATATAGGAGAAATATTTTACTTTAAATCCAATTCTAAGTAAATTTTGAAAGGCATTACATTTTTTAAATATATTATTATCATGTACAGTCTAAAAAAAAGATTTACTGCAAACAAACTGATTTCTTATAAACAAAGTATGAGTTACTTTATACTAGGAGTCTAACTATAAAAAGCAATGATATGGGTAAATCTCAAATTGAGGGACAAAAAGGAAATCCAAAAATAAAAAATCCAGGAAAAGTATAATTTAGTGCCTGATTACACAAAATTTATTAAAGAAGTAAGTAATAATACCAGCAGAGCTTGATTTTACATGTTTCTCGTGTTTATTTTTAGTTTTATAAAAGTGGCTACCCATAATACATCACTTCACTAACACCATTCCAGATGCACATAAATATGTTAGAATCTCTAAAACCCAAATAAAATATGTATTTTTTTAACAGTAATATAACAAAATTATACATTTTTAAAAATATATTGGAATTTAGATTTTATACGTGAAGAAATATACAAAATTCATGTGTTAGTGATGTTAAATTTTCCAAAATCCAAAGAAAGTTAAGTTATACATATCTCATTTTTTTATTTTTGTTTTTAATAAGTAGCTCAAATGTTAATAATATGTAATAATATTTATTTTTTTACTAAACTGTTAATGAGAAATAAGTGATTTTATTGTCATTAGTGAAGGGACGCGGGCATTAGCGAAGTGATGTTAGAGAAAACCACATTTACATTGAAAATTTCACTTTACTAAAATGTGCTACGTAACTATCATTAGTTTTGTCACCTAAATGACGTTAGCGAGGTGATGACACAATTTTTGTCACTAAGCAGCGTTAGCGAGGTGATGACACCATTTTTATTACCAGGCAACATTAGTGAAGTGATAACACCATTTTTGTTACCAATCAACATTAGCAAAGTGAGCGTTGACGAAGTAATGTTTTTGGCGGTCTTTGAGATTCATAACCATAATATAAGTATAAAGTGACGAACAAACATTGAGATTAGCTCCTGCCTCCATTTACATTCAAATGAACTGGTATTGACTTAGTTATTTCAAAAACTCCAAAGGATTTTAATGTTAGCAAAGTGATTTGCAATTAATTAACATACTCTATACTATTAACCTGAATTTTTGTACATTGACCAAATAATATTAAACATAAACTAATGAAATAACAAGAACTAGTAAGTACAGGACAACAACACACTACGGTTAATGGGGAACAACAGAGCATTCTGGAAGGTTTTAGCGCCAAATTCAAAATATTGTGTTTGTCCAGTGTCTTACTTGGGGACAAACAAACATTGATTAAAATGTCAAAAATCTTGAATCATTTATTTGAAATGAATTCTTCAGACGAAAATAACAGTAGTACAGGAATATTTTACCGTGGTTATATATTTTTCACTCTTTTTCTTTATTTTTGTATAGAACTTCAAAATTCAGAAGAGGGATGGTTAGCGAGGTGATGAAAGGGACTTTGAATAATTATGTGGTCCAATTTATTCTTTATATTACCATATTTAAATATTTATATCAAGTTTTATACACTTTCTACTACTAAAAAAATACAAAATATGTATATAGGCAGAAGACATAAATTGTCCCTCAATATGAGAATGACTCATATTCTTTGTTTACCCAGAAAGGTAGAAAGCTACCCTTGTTTGTTCCCACAATAGTGCAGCTTATATGATAGAGCCATAGTATAGTCCATCAAGGCAAGACTGAGTGTTTCACTCTAAATGAAGTGTACATAATGTAAATAAAATCATGAAGCCTGGTTTTAAAGAAGAAAAAAAAAACTTTAATGCAAGTATTGGCTAGTGTACAGGGTGAAAATAAAGGTATTTAATATGTGAAAATAAGTTGGTTTACCATACCAAAATCAGCTATTTTGACGTGCAGATTGTGATCGAGAAGCAAATTCTCAGGTTTCAAATCTCTGTGAACAATCATGTGCCTATGGCAATAATCTACACCTGAGATAATTTGCTGGAAGAATCGTCGAGCTTCATACTCTTTTAGCTGTAACAAAATAACAAACAAATTATCTTAAGTAAGTAAATAAAAAATATCTTATAGAAAATAAACAGTATTTAAGATTATTTTATACATTAATGAATAAAATAACATATAAATACTGTAACCATTCTTCATAATGGTGATAATGTATAGTTTTTATATTTAAAAAAAGATTGACAATAAATCAGCAAAAAACTAACACAGAGAAATAATATAGAGGGTTTGAACACAACTATCACATAAACTAATAATAAAGTCTGAATTTAAAGTAGTTGGTCTATTAAATAATGTGGAATTTACACTTCATTTACCCTATGAGGTACCTAGCAGTCTTACCTTGACGAATCACACTATGGCTATTTGACATAGATAAGAGAGTAGATATAAGTTTTATGATTAAAAGTTGATACAAACTTGATATAACACAAGTAACTATTTCCATATCATCTTGAAGCCAGAATATGTTTTAATGGCTATGGTGTCTTGTAAGAGAAGTGAATCAAAATTCTATTAAAGTTGTATACAGTATTAAAATTTGACAGTGAGGAGTGCCTCGTAAAGATAATAAATGAACAAACATAAATAAAGGCTACAATTGTATGCTCAAATTATAAATGTTTAGGTACACAAATATTATGAATTAATATAACTATAAGTACCTTTCCATGCTTTACGATGTAATCAAAGAGTTCTCCACCAGAAACATATTCCATAATCATGAAAATGTCAGTGGGTGTGCTAATGACTTGGTAACTGAAAAAAAAATATATATATAAACATCTCATATAATTATATTGGGTGATTCAAAAGATTAGGTCAAAACTTAATGAGCATATATAGGGATTCAGATAGAACAACATTTGAATAAGAATCCATATCTTCTGTTAGCATCCTTCCCGGCAAAGATTTATCTGATTACCAAACCCTTCCTTCACCTCTGACAAGATATCTTGTGAATGTGAGGAATGCCAGGCCTCCACCGTGGTTCGGATTCCACGTTAAACTATAGGTCCTCCATTTCATCTCACAATCACCCTACCATTACACATTAGCGTAAGTGCGTATAGCCCGAACGGGTAGTAAGACGCACTGCTAGTAATAATAATAATAATAATAATAATAATAATAATAATAATAATATTAGCATCCTGAGTCAGACAAAGCCGTTTAAGGTGGGTAAGTCTGATACGATTCCAATGAAATAAGCTTACTTTACCATTCTCCTACTAGCTTAATCTTGAATCACACACCGGGGACTAGCTTTAATCTCTATCTGCAGACGGCTTCAGTGGATTTTGCAGCATCGTCTGAATGAGCCCCATTTTTTGATCAGACTACTGTTTACGGATGAAGCATCATTCACCTGAGATGCATTTTTCAATTGCCATTACAACCATGTTTAGGCTACTGTTACTTGCAATCACAAGAGAGGTTTGCCATGAATGTATGGGCCAATATCATTGGTGTTAATGTGATCAGGCCTAACCTCCTACCACCAAGTTTGACATATTTGTAAAAATTTTCTGAAAGAAATGGCCTCACCTTACTTTGGAGGACATGGATTCCTATCTGAAAATTGTTCAACCCGAGTCCCTCTATACCAGTGATTTCCAACCTTTTTTGTTTGGAGGAACCCTTGAAATATTTTGAAAAATCTCAAGGAACCCCTACCTGGCTGACATATAAGAGATTCGACAGTGTTAAATTAAATAAAGACATGATAAAATGGGTTGGTAATAAATAATAATTAAATCATACTTTTCAACAAAATATTATACAAGTATTTGCTGCCTATCAATATTTAGCTTACTAATATTACTGTTAATAAAAAAAAATCACAAACATTTTCAATTTACATCATCTGGCTTACTGGTTATAAACAAACTTGGTGTATATATTTTGCAATAGTTTTGTGTTATTATAATGTTTTTTATAAGCTTGTTAATGAAAAAATAAGTTAATTTTTTTTTGTTTTAATATCAATTCACAATTGAAAATGATACAAGTTTCGATATAATAACAATGATTCCTACTGTCACTTAATCTAATGTGAAACTTGGGCTTGCTTTTTTGAACACAACTTAATTCGTGGTTGCATCTTTAATAGGCACAAACAAAGTTCTTCTTCCACAGACCACAGTATATACCCCTGTTTGGTTTTTACATTCATTAAACACGAAAATGTTTGCTCACACAAATACGATGTTGAGAATTGTAGAAATATGTTTATAGCTTTCTGGGAGATGGCAAGAAACTCTGTTTACTCTGATATCCAAAACATAACTATCTAATGACAGTTCATTAAATTTTATTTTTAGTGTTCGATCATACTTCAGCTAAGTCAATTGTTATTCTTCCTGTAGGAGGAGTTAATTTTCTGAACTGCTTGGAAAATCTGTGAAATCATACTCTTCCAATGACAAAGAAGGGAAGTACTTGACAAGATTTTCAGCCAGAGATTCCATGTGGTCGGAAATCAAGGGCATAATGGTTTCACGGTGGTTGTCAGTTGTAATGCTCTGAAGATGAGAAAAGAGGGGTAACATTTCAAAATTACACTTAGAAAAATGTTTTTCCCAAACACCAATTTTATTTTTGCTACAAGTTTGTCTGTACACATCCAAATATTTTCATTGGGACCTTGTATATTGGTGTTCAACTTATTTAGGTGTTCATAAATATCTGCCAGGTATGCTAGTTTCAGTAGCCACGATTTGTTCTCAAGATAATTGGAAAAATAACTTTTATTATTTCCTCAGAAGAAAATCTGGAGCTGCTCTTGTAGTTCGAATATGTGTGTCAACACTTTTCACCTATAAAGCCATTTAGCTTCAGTATGTATAAGAAGTCATGTTTTCACAAATTTTTTAAACATATGGGATTGCAGAGGCCACTGCTTAATAAAGTTAACTATGTTAACTGCTGTATTGCGAACATGTTTCAAATCTTCTCTAATCATTTTAGAAACCAGAAAGAACTTCTCTATGAAGAAAGCACTGGGTCGTTATAATGTCTGGATTATTTTCTTTGACAAGGGTAACAAATACCTTTATTGAGCCAATCATTGAGGGGGCGCCATCTGTGCATATTCCAATACAATGATCCTATGATAAGCCCAGTGACTCTAAATAAGAAGTCAGTTCGCATATATCTTGCCCACGGCAAGTAGTAGCAGTTAGAAAGCTTTAAAATAGTTAATTTAACACTATCACATTAACAAAATATTAATTGTCATTAAGCAACAAATAAAATCACAAATCATAGTTTTCACTTATTGAGATGAATAAATATTACTATCAAAGAGAAATGATCATAGACAATTGATGCGAGTAAGAAAACGAACATAGCAGTTTGGGCCATACACGTCAGCCGTCTTTAAGAAAATGCACCCTAAATCTCTCTCATTTCTTAAATAACTATCAAGCAAATATCTAACCAAGCTAAACTTTTAAAATGCTTCTTTGTTTTATTTATATGTCACGTTGGAACCTTAATATTTTAATTTGTTTATTAATCTACAAAAAAAGATGGCAAGTTGTAATATTTTTTCTCAAGCTTTTGCAAATTCTCGATGAACCCTGGTTGGGAATCACTGCTCTCTAAACTCCTTAAGTTTTGACCTAACCTTTCAAATTGCTGTGTGTGTGTGTATTAACATACATACATATACAGTCATTGAAAAAAGTGTCTGGTATTTCATAATAAGATATCTTTGAAACTAATTGAATAAACAAAGTAAGAGTTTTATTTATTAAAATGTAAGGATACCACTTCAAGTTTAGTAGATTCCACCTTAATATGGTCAATGTAAGTACCCTTTGTATATCTGCATACATGTAAGTGAAAGTCAATTTCCGTCCAGATGACTGCATCATTTCAGCCATGATAGTCACTAATGCAACAGATCTTTAAGGGGGTTCAAATAGCAAACATTTTCTATGTAAGCCACAGTTTTTTACGTAGCCCCACATGAAAAAGTGTAATGACATAAGATCAGGACTTCTTGGAGGTCAAGAGACAGGACTACCTCTACCAATCCATTGGTTTGGAAAACTTATTGGAGCGTGATGTACGTTAAGACTAAAATGAGCTGGTGCCCCATCTTGCTGGAAAAATAGAGAGACTGATTTTTTTTTCTCTTTGTGTCTTCAACTAGAGGAAAACCAAAATGTATAAGGTATAAATAAATGTTGCCTGTAATTGTTCTTTGCACAAACATGAAAGGACTTACAATGCGATTGTACATTAATCCACACCAAACATTCACTTTGGGACTGTAACGGATACTACTTGTAAATTTAGTTTGGTTGCTGTGATCCCCAAATTTTACAATTATAAGGATTAACAGAGCCATTTAACACATTGAACACCCACACCCAAGCTACACTTGGGCTAGCGTAAGTATTATTTTTACCATGCCCGAGCTGCACTTGAGTCATCTTTTAAATGTTTATATACACAATGGCTCGAGATACGCTTGGGTATAGTGTTCTGTAAATGTTTCCTAAGACTGTATTAGTTCATAAAAAATTCTAGGTGGCAGCACTTCCCATAGAATAACTAGATAATATTATTTTTCTAAACACTTTATCAATGCTCTCCTACAGCTGGTACTTATGAAAATGGCTTCCTCACCAAGGCAAATTATTGTTGGCCTAGATGTAATTTTTTTTCATTTAATTAGAAATTTATTTATGGCAATTTTTTCTAGCTTTTGTAACAAAATGTGTACAACTCTTTTTTTTCTAATAAATTTGAAAAAAAAAGTTTTATGAACAAAACCTTCCACACAGAGTTAATCTTTTTTTTTTAAAAAAAAATTCTCCTATTAAACAAATAAAGGCCATACAAAATCTGAACAATCATAAATTACTATAATAAACCCACAAAAATAGTATTATATGTCAAAAAGTATTCTCACAGCAAAAATTCAAAATATCATAAATTTGCCGACAGTTCAGCATGTACTTTCATACCGGTATGCAATGTGTGAGAAGTGGCTCTGTCCTAAATATTACCTGCTTTCATTAACTTTTATAATTGTCAATTTCATTGTAGCAAATTCAACATGTTTAGGACAATCTATGGGTTTGATTTCATGTTTTATTTATTGATGCATTCGTTAATGTAAGGAGTAGATTCTGAATTGGTAGTATTTGGAATAAAAAGTTCCAAACTATGACAATCAATTTACTTTTCTAGGTTTCGCACAGAAAATTGCCCTAAGTGTTCCACAGTCTCTTCAAATGTTGATTTATGGTCGGCCTTAAGATTTATTTATGTCTGCATTAACTGTCTCTTTAAATTGGTTAAACCAACAAATTATATTTTTGTTTGTAGGTGCTTCTTGTCCATAAGTTCATTGAAAATTACAATGGATTGTAAAAAGTGACTTGAACTAAACGTACCACAACAAAAGCTGTGCTTTCTGTAACACATTCTACATCTTATTGGTAGTATGGCGGTTGAGCTTTGCTTACAGTGCAGTGTGCCCAAAGACAGTGTTGTCGCTATATAGAAGAAAACTTGCAGCGCTGTCTCATGTTTGGACCAAAAATCATATAAATTGGTGAAATATTTCTGAATATATTTAATTATAGAATGCCGGTCGCCTTTTTCGATGACCCTGTATACATCAGAATTATTGTTATTTACTATTGTGGTGTGTGCATGCACATGTGTGTGTGTAATTTATAATATAATTATAATGTGTATAATGCACACAAATCCTAGAATTTAGTGTGTAAATACCACAGTAATTTGCAATAATTTCAATAGCTTTAACACATACTAAACTATCAATGAGACTGTTCATTCTCATTCTTTATTCCAAACTTCTGTTAAAAATGTCAAAAGAATTGTCACTATAAGTAATATCTAATAGAATAGGGTATTAGAGAATTTAAAAACTAGTGACCGGGTTTCTTCTAACTGAAAATGGTATATGTTAGCTTAAATTTTCAAATATTATACACCAAGTTTAATAATGATCAATAATAATAACATAAATTAAATTCTGCACCAATTTAGTGGTCAACCAAAAATTAATTCACAAATCTAAAATTTGGATGGATAAGTTTAAACATATAGTTTTAAGTAGAACTAGAGTAGAATTTTTATTATATTTATTTGAGATATTTAATTAAATTATATACAGTCACCTCTCTACGACTCTGACTTTGAATAATTCAGACCAAGTTTTTATAAGATAAAATTTTATTTAGTAACACACCAACCTCATCCTGATAGGCTAAAGATGTTATAGAAGTAGTGTAATGCAGGGGGATGACAAAATCTTGCAACACAGTAATACTTCCCCTCCCATTTCGCCCCCTCACATACAGTTCNCCCATATACAGTTCAGTATTTAGATAATTTGCAAGTACTATAGGCCTATTGAATCTCAACCTTTACCATTCCAGTACTTAGCTGTGTTATTGGTGCCTGTGACATATCTGATATAAAGGTATCAGTTTTCATTCCTTAGGCACAACTTTATTTCCCCTCGATAAGAGGGACTTTTCATAACTTGGACAGACCCCCGACCCCTTTAGTACGCGTTATCTAGAGTCGAGTGTTATTGTTTGGTTAATGGAGCTTCCCATCAAAATTAACTTACAGCTTGATGATGTGTGGGTGACGAAACAATTTGAGATTTTGTATTTCCCGTCGTATTTTGCCAACCACATCTAGACTCTTAATTTTTTGTCTGTTTAGTATTTTAACAGCAACTTTATGTTTTGTGACCTGATGTTCCCCGACTGAAATGAAAACATATTTGACTTTACAGATATACAAAACAGGTTGGAATAAGAAATACATATTCACATAACAAGAACAAATAATACAAAAACATGTAACAGGAAAAAAAAGTATGGTGCTAGAAAAAGTGATAAAAATACAGAATGAAGAAGAAATTGAATAACAAAAAATAGGGCATGAACAAAACGAACTGGACAAGAAATGAAACTCTTAAGCAAGAAACTAAAAATGCTTACATATAACATAGAAAAGAGAGGGAACCAAAGAATTGAAAGAAATAAAAATTAAACTGAACAGTTAAAAATTATATCCGAAAAACCAAGGAACAAGGGTCAGAAAAAAATTGGTAGTTAGAAGAATATCAAGAACATGACAAAGAATAACAAAAAGTCAACTATAGCTACTTGGGACCACAAATACCTACTAGTACCTGCTCCCGTGGTTGACTGGTTGAAGGCATCTCTCTCAAAATAGTTTGGACTGCCGAGGACATGGATCTCGTGGTTCAAATCTTGGTCTGGTGTACTGAGGGTGGTTTTTACTAAATGGTTTCCCACTCTTCTCTCATGCAAATTCATGTACATTACTTCTCAATTTTACCTTCCTTATTCCTACCACATTTGTGTAATACACAAATGTACTAATTATGTTAATGTGTTAAAGATGAGGAAGGTTGAATTTAGAGGCAGTGTACACACATTTGAATATAGGAAGAACTACAAACTCCAACCTCTCCGTCACCGACAGTCCAGACTAATGTGATTTGACTCCTTAAACCATCCGACCAACAAAGTAAATTAAAGTAATACCTAGATTTAACAGGGTGGCTACAAAACAAATTTTACAAAATTCCCTGAATTTTCCAGGTTTTCCAGGCCACATTTTTCAGGTTTTCCTCACCACTTTTTCCATTTTAATGGTGGATGATGACTTGTTTTATTTATTATTGATCACATATTAAAAAAAGTCTGTATCTACTAAACATAAACAGTTTTATCAGTTATTTAAAAATTAAAATGTTATTTTATTTAGGTATTAACATTTGTTTTGATATTTGGTTGTGAAATTACTGGGATATTTTAGAAATATTTTTAATTGCCTGACTTTTCCTTATTTTTAGATAAATTCCCTGACATTTCCCTATCATCCAAAAATTCCCTGACTTTTCCAGGTTTTCCCTGTCTGTAGCCACCATGTTTGAGTTAATAGGTCTATATTTAATTTCAAGTTATTTTGTAATACATGTTAACATTAAGAAATACAATATAGGCCTATAAGAATTAATATGCAGGGTCGTCACTAGATTTTTTTTGAGGGTGTGGGGTTCTACTCATGAGGGCTTATGGTGAAGTCTGCTTACAGGAGATGGCATGGCTAAAAAATTTGTATCCCTCTGTCATTTGAAGGTTAATTTTCTTAAACACAATTTGGGTTGTAAATGTTATGAAATTCATGTGTCTCTATTAAGGTACTAGCCTAGGCATTTAGGAAGAATACTGTACCAACATGTATAATTAATTATTAATACTTTCGAGTGAGTGAAGGTGAGATGTTTAGACCCCCCAAACCTCTTTCACCCCCTCGGTATGGTCTTGTTCATTTGCAATTTATCAACTACCCTACCAGTGTGTATGTCAACAAAACAATAGGACGGGTTTAAGTTTTAAAAGAATGTGCAAAACTGCTTGATTATTATTTTTAAGCCTTCAATATGTGCATTAAAAAAATAATATATATATATATATATATATTTGAGATATTTAACATGAACTTTCTGAATGGACTAACTATATCAGCACACAACTTAAAAACCAACTTAAATCTAGAATAGACACAACCTCGGCAGTTAATACATTGCTGTTAAAGGGGACACCCACCATTTAACTAATGATAAATTTTTCGCCCATGCCAATACTCAAGCCCAGGACCCTTGGCTAAATAGACATACACATTACCGAGCCAAGTTATCAAACTAGAGTGAAATTAACGTACAAATTATATGAGCTCTAACTTATATATAAGTTTCAGCTCCAAGTGTAAATCTTAGTCTTAAGCCTAGAAAAGTGAGATATTTTATGATTTTGACCCCCCCAAATACAAATATCACAAGTGTATCAGCCTCTACGGGACATACATCGATTCTAAGAAATCCTAAATAGGGTAAGGGTTAAAAGGTGAACAGAAATAGTGGACATGTAGGCTAATGTGTCAGAATCATCTGGTCTGGTGTGACAATTGTATGGTCAAGTTTAAAATCCCCACAGGTATACTGAAGGAGGCTTTTTCACTTTATGAGTGGTTTTCTATTTTCCCTCCTTAAAAAGGTGGATTTTTTAAATTTTTTAAACCCCACAACTTCCATACCTGTTTGAGTTATACACATATTAACTAATTACTTTAATGTGCTAAGGATGTGGGAGGTTAAATTTATAGTAAGTGTAGGCCGACCATATTTGCAGCGAGGTAGAGTGGAAAACCATTTAGAAAAAACACCCCCAGTAGGCTAAACCCAACCGGGGTTCTAACCCCGATCTCCCCATCATTGGCAGTATAGTATATTGTGGGAGTGTTGCCAAGGCCGTAGCCANCCCCACCAAATTTTATGAACAAAATATATACATGGAGTTATTTATGGTTCAAACAATATCAAAATTAAGATAAGAGATACAAATTAGGGGGTTGTGTTACCATAAAAAAAAACACTTCAGAGAGTTTCTAGAGGTGTCAAATATTTAGAAATTCTCCTATCCTTCGGCATTTTGGGGGTTATTTTACAATAAAAAAATACTTCACAGAGCTTCAAAAAGTGTTTAATATCTAGAAATTTTCCAAGCCTTCGGCAGCTGAGGGGTTATTTTACCGTTAAATAAAACCACTTCAGAATGGTTCTAGAACTGTTTTTATTTAAAATCTTTTCTAGCTTCCAGCAATTGGGGGATGTGTCCANCCCCCCTGAAATTATTGGCTGGCTACGGCCTTGATTGTCCCCTTAGACCATGCGGCCAGTGAAGCGGGTCAAATGATGGTAGGGCCTATAAGAAAGAAAAATAGGAAAATACATGACTCTAGGGACAGGAATGTAAACAGTAAAAAGCTGTGAAAATTGAGGGTTAGAATGTTTCAATAAGTATAAAATTTTGATGTCTTAATCTTATTCGCTCTTGTGGCCTCAACTGATAAAAGGTTCTTAAGTTTGATAGCTGTTGTGTAGAAAATGTAGGCTACTAGCAGCAACTGTGAAATTGGTTTGTTCCCTTTCTCTGGGTGGTAAAATATATTTGTATTGGGCTGGTTGTGTTGGTTCTATGATATAACAAACAAGCCTCCACTTGTGTGAATACATCACTAGTGTCAAATGACAGAAGTTTCAAAAATATTGAACAAAATTTAACGTTTTCATAAATAATTCAAAACATTCAAACCAACAAGATATTCAGCACGTCTACTTTGAAACTGTAGGACATCTAAATGCCAATTAATAAACATACATACTTTTAACTTTTCCAAAGGTCCCAACACCTAATGTTTGCCCTAATGTGTAATGGCCAATTTTCACAATTGGTTGAGGGCCTTGCTGAATTTTTTCGGCCATAGTTTCTTACTAAGTTTAGAGCGGTCAACTCGAACTGCTATGTACAATAATAGTATTTAGGTTTTTGCGAAGACATCGGTACAGATTGAATATTTCACTAGTTTACGAGCCTTCATATATAAAATTACCATTAAACATCAAGATTATAATCAACTGATTAAATAAATAAATACAATGCGCGTATTGCTTTGGAGATAGTAAGGTCATTGTAAGATGAGTTAAGTAGCTATCTATGACTAGTTTAACGAGCAACAGCTATGTGTCTCTGCTACGCTCCACCTTCTTTCTGGGAAGTATCAAGTATCAAATTTTACGAGCGCTTTTACTAGTGCCGCTATCTACCTTGCTTGAGCGGAATAAGCCTATATGACAGTCATGACGTTTTCAAAGCAATAAGAATGATGAACAGAGTCATTTCTGATGTTTTTCAGAACATTGTTCTAAAAGAATTTCCGGGAAAATACATTTCACTACACTTATAAGGTAAAATTGTGATAGATAAATTAGGTTTTATATTTTCATATCTATTCTTTAAACCAAAATCATTTTAAACTCTTAAAACTCAATATTAGTAGTTACATAAATAAAACAATGTGTGTTTGCCCGTGTTTGCTATGTTATTTTTAATATCATTTCATTACAGCGTGATCCAAGATCTTGGAGATCTGGGTAGTGGTCATTCATTTATAGACTTAACTCTAGAACACAAAAACCATGAAACCGAGAAAGCTGAAACTTAGCATAGGTACTCAAAAGATCCTTAAGATGTGTACCTTGAGCGTGTTCTTACTTTAAAATAATATATGCATAGCTTAACGCATTAGACCACTTAACCATCGGTGTGGGAAACTCCAAAATAAAAACACATAAAAAGCGAAAACTTTGCATACCTATTTAGGGAAACATATAGCTGTGTACCTCGAGCATAAATTAGTTTGTATTTGTGAGCATGATTCTTTAGACTGCTTGACCACCGGTTAGGGAACTCATAAACTAAGAAAATAGATAACCGAAATTCGTCACTTAAATAAACCTTAAGGTGTATACATCAGGCGTATTATTTTAATGAACAAAACATGATTAACTTGAAATTTGAACTTAAAGAAACTTTCAGATGTTTACCTTGAATGGGAATAAGACACCTTAAGTCCAATCCATGGACTCCATAGCCGTAAGTCAGTGTTTCGTAGTCCCAGCATGTCTGTAAGAAGTAATTGATGCCACAGTATCATATTGATATGTCTAGAGAGTCCTGAACCGTAAGTCCATGCTTAGTAGAGGTTGTTCAAGGACTAAGTACTAGTCTATACGGTTTACCAATCACAGTTAAATAAATATCTACACTCAAATCGAAATAAAAGCACTAATAGCAGCGAAATGATGAGTTTTATTGGATTAGATCTGACTATCTCATTGGTTGGCATGGTCACATGATTGAGAATACGGAACGTGTATACGCAGATTTTAGACGACTTACGTATACGGAGTCTGTAGTAGGAGCTTTAAACTTCGTGACCACTAGTGCAGGTACAGTTGCCCCATGGCTTATTTGGTGTTGACTGACAGCTCACAGCTTACAACTAAAAGCTTTGAAAAGTTACCTTTATTACAAACTTGGTGAATTAAATAGTAATATCACTGGGTTTTCTGTAAATAAAGTATTCAATAACAATCCACTGCTACTATTGTGATGTTTAGTAATATAGTAATGGCCTGTGTTCTGTCGAAATGTTTCCCCTAGAAGAAATTTCAAGCTCCTATAAAAAAAATTCACACGCCTAATAATTTTATGTGGTCAATGCCGGGCAAAAGCGGCTATTAATTAATAATAATTCAATAATGATCGCAGCATAATATATGGTATGTAAGTAGAATTTGTTCCGCACCACGTGGAGGGCCACCTACGTCACGTGTGATCACGTTCTGCCACGCCATTGGTTCTTTAAGTACCCTTCGCTGGAACTACTTTTAGCTGCTGCGGAGATAATTATTATGTTTTGTATTCGCATATATTAGTGTTTTATCAGAATCAGGGACGCTTGGCTCTACGATATTTCTTAGTTATGTAAATGTATCGCTACCTAAGGCAGTTTTGGGGAAACTCTTTCTTTCAAAATTCATCTTCGGTCTTCAATATGAATTTTAATTTTTTCCGAATTGTATTTTTAGAGTCGTTGGATTCTCTTAACATTTTGTTCGTTTTATTTTATAATCACAGTTAATAGTTTTGTGGGAAACTGTTTTCTAGTTAACTCTAAATGACAACGTGGCTTTGTTTGTAAAAAAAATTACCTAATGCACTTTAGCGTAATTGCATTATGTTTGGGCCTTACCTTTAATTGGTTCAATGTCTTTTGTTAGTACACGTGGCCTCCATTTTGAAATAGTACTTGCAAATTATCTAAATACTGAACTGTATGTGAGGGGGCGAAATGGGAGGGGAAGTATTACTGTGTTGCAAGATTTCGCCAACCCCCTGCATTACATTACTTCTATAACATCTTTAGCCTGTCAGGATAAGGTTGGTGTGTTACTGAATAAAATTTTATCTCAGAAAAACTTGGTTTGAATTATCCGAAGTCAAAGTCATAGAGAGTTGACTGTATATAATTTAATTAAATATCTCAAATAAATATAATAAAAATTCTACTCTAGTTCTACTTACTATATGTTTAAACTTATCCATCCAAATTTTATATTTGTGAATTAATGTTTGTTTGACCACTAAATTGATGCAGAATTTAATTTATTTTATTATTATTATTGATCATTAATAAAATTGTTGTATAATATTTGAAACTATCAAATGTAAGTACAAATTATAAAATCTTTTCAGTGCATTCTGTTGGTATCAATTGCATATTTTAAATGTTATAATTTTTGCAATAATTTCGTAAATAATCTACGACCATTGAAAAGACCAAGAAGCATATGGGAGGATATTATTAAAATGGACCTGAAAGAATAGGGTGTAATGAGGTGGACTGGATAGAACTAGCTCAAGATAGGGGGCATACTATTTAATTGCGGTTATGAACCTTTGAGTTCCTAATGTCATAAAGTAAATAAGTAAAATAATATTTTACTCATGATGTCATTGGTGACACATAAGATAGGTGGTGGTTATGTAATCATACAAAGTTTTTGTTTATTAGTGACAAATTTTTAAAAGTTTTGGAACTTTAATAATGCCAAACGATATTTTAATTAATAAAATAATGTTGCACAAACCATACTAAATACGTACATCCCGTTTATCCAAATAAAATGTGTCAGTCTTAATTTTACTGTATATACTATGGCCTTATCCATAAACTATATCATAATATAATAATGCAAGGTAAGCTTGCTACCCTACAGAAATTAATGAAGGGTACATATTTAAACTACCAAAGATTGGTGTACAAATTAGTTTAGTACTTCCAACACTTTTAAACGACCAAACCTATGATAACAACTTGTACATTGGGAAATACTCTGTGTTTGTATTAAAGAGTTTTGTAAGTAGTACACCGATGCTAACCGTCTAATTTTGGTTGATAGTCATGTTGTAGACATACTTTCTTAAGTTATTAAAATAATACCTACTAATTTGACATCTATAGGCAAATCTTATTCTTTCTTAAATTACTATTGAGATTATAAGCCATGAACAGCATTTTCGTGTCTATATATATTTACTTACTACTTTTCAATTTGTTATCAAATCTTGTACTGAAAGTGATAAATCTTAAATGTTGTCATACGCTTGCTATCAACTGCTATATTTCAACGTTGCACAGTGTTGGAAAATCAACGCTCCACGTATTCTCACTAGCGCTGTCAACGAATAAACACAGTACCAATAGATTTCCCCATGTTTAAGTGTCACCTCTGTGACTATACCAATAACGCGGGATGATTTGGCTGCCCCTGTAAGAGTCCATGATATTATAACAATATTTTGTGGTACCGCGTCTTATAACCGTTCGGGTTATACGTTTCCTGTTTTGTTAAAACTGCACTTCGGCGGGGAGCCTCATATCACTTTTAATTATAAACACTGAAGTACTTCAAACGATTTTTTTTAAAGTATATCACACTAGTGTAATCTAATCATGTTTATAAAATTCCTTTAAATATTTGAACACCGTTCTTAACGTAAGATTATATTATGGAAAACATTAAATATATTCTTAGAAAATGTTATTATTATTATTATTTTATATAAATTGGACCATATTGTTTGCATTTTATAATCTTTTACTTTATATTATTACAAACAATTAGGCATAATACATTTTTCTTAGTTTAAATAATAGATTATTTCCAGAAATAATAAAAATTACACATTTACGTTGAAACATCCCCTTAGTTTGTGATTTTAAGAATTTAATTCAAAACAAGCTTAGCTTGTAACGTCTAAATCACACGAAGGCACATCCAGACTATTTGAGATCACTTTTGAACTCAGCTGAGTGCCAAACTTGAAGCGTAGGTTTGAAAAAAAAAAAAATCACATCCTACATCGGTAGCTGCGTGGTCTAACGCGTCACTCTCGTGTTGGATTATATTGTTGATGACAAGGAGAATGGGGTTCAAATCTCGTTCATGTGTAATGAAAGTCTTTTTTTCCCCAAATCGTCCTCCCTATTCCCCCTTCCCCCTCACCACCACCTAGTGAATGAGGGTATATTTCATTTAAAAACTCACTTCAACATCCCTATTCCATTATCCTAATTAAGAGCCTAATTACATACCGAACAACTCTATGATACAGTCGGCTAGAAATCGTACATTTACACAAACATTATTGCAAAGTGGATCATTTCTGACTAAACATTAACGGAGATAAAGAGTTAATAGAAGTTCCTAATACTGAACATTGTTGAAATATTAAATAATATTTTTTATAAAAACTGTGTTGAAAAGGCATTTTTTTACAATTTTAGAATGGCTTCACAGCTAAGCACTGTGAACAAATCTTCATTTTGTCATAATAGTGACATACTGCAGTTATTAACAAGAAACTTTGTCGCTTTGTCTACCATCATCACCGCGGGAAATTTCGAGTAATAATTCTAATACGAATGTACTGATAACATTTGTGACATATCGTAGGTCTTTTCTTTTCACTTTTACTCCCATACCTCGCGCGAGCCGGGAGCTGAGTTGGGACTGCTATGATGAATGGTTGTAATGTATGCTTCTAAGCCGAACAGGTACTAAAACGCGGTGAAAATACATCCTGTAAAGTATCATAATATGGAGAATCACGAACTTCTGGACTTCTAGTTCACCACACGTCAGTTACGGTGCGACAAGAGTTGCGAACGTTGAATGCTATCCAAAGAAAAATGACTAAATATTATCCACTAATGACCCTTCAAGATAAATGACCAATTCTACTTCGTTAAGTTTTATTCATGAATTTAAAATAATAGTTAGGATGTTGTCGCATGTTAGGCACATGTTTCACGTTAAATTCGATTTCTTCAATTCATACTTAAAATGTAAGGGAATTGCCTACCTAAAATTTATGAATGTATTATACAGGTGCATGAATCCAGAATTATTCAAGGAGTTAACACAATATGAAGGTTTATACATTTTTTTTAAATCGTAAAAAGGTAAAATAAGCTCATTTTTTTGCGAGAGAGAAGGGGTGTACAGAAATAACCAGGTCCATACCAATGTACAGAGCCTATAACTGCTGTGCACTGCGTGACGTAAGCAAAGGCATAATCAAATGACTCCAAGTGAGGCTATCCTTCTATTGTCTTTACATTAGTCTACCTAGTTGTTTTTATGGGAGCATGGTGGTGAGGGGGGGGGAGGAGAGGGAGTTCCCTTACATTCGATTGCGGGGATGTCCCAAAATGGAATTGTCAATAATTTGTTTTAACATTAAATACTTTACTAACCAATTAAAAGTGTTCTTATACATCATTCGGGTTGGAAAGTAATGGGCAAGTCATTGTTAAATAAGGGCCAGTTTCTTACTCAGATTTAATACGCCTCAAGTGCGGCGCTACACTAAATACAAGATAACACCTATCTAGACAAAATTATTACCGGCTACTTTCACATGCTATATTGGACAATTCCAGTCCGGTCTAGGTAGGTGTCGTCATGCATTTAGTGTAGCACAGCACTTAGGGAGTACTAAGACTGACTATGAAACTGGCCCATTCCATTCTGATCTAGTAGGCAGATACACATGTCATTTTCAAATATAAATACACAAACTACACACCTCGGTCACACGGGGTTAGTAAAATCAATTAACTAGCGTCATGTGAACACTCTAATAGCAGTGAGTAGTACTCGCTGGCGAGTGTTTTACTAGCGGCTAGTGATGTTTAACTAGCGCTAGTCGACGTCACAAGGTCACATGACAAGATCTACAATAGCAACTAGCGATCAAATATCCCCACGTGAACCCCGCAAAATAACGCTAAGGCACAGACAAGATATAACACCAGACCCACAGCCTCCAATTTAAAATGGCTGCAATCATTGAGAGAGCTTAGAGTTCTTCAAAGCGCGTTTCGCTAGGTGCCATCAAGGGTAATTTACAAAAATAGCTCATTTTAAACATGGTCTCACTAGAGAGAAGTTGACAAATATCCTTTAAGAGTCAATCAGCCAGCTTCCACAAAGCTAGGTCCAGGTAGCGGCACACATAATCCTACCTGACAAAGAGCTTACGGAGACTGAACATTACGATTACAATGATCCCTTTATGACAAAAAATGTTGTTGGTAAGTCGTTTAACAACTGCACATCCAGAAGTGTTTTTTTTATCCCTGAACGTTGACACTAGCGAGCCCCAATGTTGATGGACTCAACTTGGCTCAAGGAGCGTAGCGAGTCTTCCATGAGGCTAAGGATCTGGCATATACCTAGTCTGTGGGCTAGTACTAGTACGAACTGAACACAGGATTACTAGCAACAAATAGTTCTTGTGACACAAGCTTAAATATGTTTTTATTTTAATTATTTTTATTAGAAAAACTTTTTTTTAAAAAGGTTCATGGTCCCTTCTTTAATATTTTCGTCATGAGGGGTGACCTTTTTTTTTTATATACTGGATATTATGATCGCTGAGGGAGCTGTATGGCTAATTTTGGGAGAGAGTGTGGTCATTCTCTCGTTTTTGTGTGATCAATCTCCTCTCAAATATAAGCAAGTTTCGCAACGCTGGTTAGTCGAGGTTGCCAGTAGCTCCTTCTTAGTTCTAAAACTTGATCCACACGATCGCCGAAAATAGAAAGCAGAATCTGTTTCAGTGGCGCAGCAATTCACACACTTTAAGTTGACAAATGATGCATTGCAACGCTTTAAAACAGCTGACTATCAAGATATTTTATTTTCTAGTGGATAAAATTATATTTTAGATCATTCTCCCGATGGATGTTTACAAATTATAACGCTGTGTCGTGGTACAATCCAATACATCGATACAAGCTTTACATTAACGAGTTATTTCAAATCTCCTCACAACGGAAAACGGAGCTGTCTGCTTGCTTCTAGCTCTACAGCGCATGCGCACCGATTTTAGATGGGTGGTTCTGAGATTTGATTGGTTCTCCTGTTCCTAAAATCTCGATCAGAGCGGACAAAGTAGAAAACAGTTTTAACTTCAGCAGAACAGCTCACGCCGATTAAATGGAGATCTTGTGATTGGCCATGACCATGTTTTTGTTCTGCGCTAGTTTTTTGGAGAACGTGTGAATCCATAGTTACCCCAGCACACCACCTTTAGACGTAACTGAGAACGAGGAGATTTGGCAACAGTTAACCGAGAGAGAGAGAGAGAGAGAGCGAAGATAAAGCTTTTAGCCATAAGACCTGCAGTTCCCTCAGCAATGATAGTGGTGGGTGTATCACATTTATATTGTAAACACTTGGAATAAATTGTAATGTAATATAATAAAACACATTTTAGTCAAATGTGGTTTCAAATCTTTTAAGATACTTTATAAAATAAATATTTTTCTTAAAACAAAGCTTTATCTTTGCTCTCTCTCGGTTAATTAACAAATCTAACATTTAGTTCTAATACTAAACGTTGGCCAACATTTTGTAAGATGCAATCAATAAGCGAGTTTTCGCAATTGAAAACAAATTTGAGTTGTTTTTCGTAACAAAAAAGGCGTTTGGGGTAGATCAGCTGCAACAGCTGGTATTGCAAATTGACGGAACATACCCTATTCAATTTTATTCTTAGTTAGATTGGTGTTATTTTGACTAGACCTCATTACAATACAGCATACCAAGCTAAACTTAGGTTTTTAAAAATAACCTACAAAAAACAGAAAACATGAATTATGTAGGTAAGAGTAAATAGGCCTAAATTAAATCGTAGGGACCGTACTCTTTTTATACTATACATAACTAAACTTTTTTAAGCATCTTTCACAAATAATAATAATAATAAAATTTAGCATCGCGTCTTACTACCCGTTCGGGTTATACGCTTTAAGTACTAATTATTCTAATAGATTGAGAATTGGTATGGTTGAATTAGAGGAAGTGAACCCACATTTGCGTGGAGGGAGAGTGGAAAACCATTTAGGAAATAACACCCCCAGCTCACCCGGCCGAGATTCGAACCTCGATCTCCCCGTCCTCAGCAGTCGAGCTCAACACGACAAGCGCGTTATCCAACTACGCCACTGAAGCGGTTAATAATAAATAACTATCGACACAATATATATTTTTTTTAAATTCCCAAAATAACATAGAACATAAGGGATGTATAGACAATATTAAATGCTACAATATTACAATCTTATTTTTGGGTCCATTTTAATTTACATGCAACTTATTATTATTATTATTATTATTATCATAATCATCATCATCATCGCCACGTATTATTACCTGTTCAGGTAATACGCATATTTACTAATTGTACTAATGTGGTAGAGGTGAGGAAGGAAGCATTTTAGAAATAATCTATCCAAATTTGCGTGGAGAGAGTTGGAAAGTATTTAGGGAAAACCACCCTCAGTAGACCCAACCGGGATTTAGACCCCAATCTCCCAGCCAACAGTAGGTCAGTCCAACACGAGAGTGACGCCTTATGCTATGTGGCCGCTGAAAGAGGTTACGCACAACTTGTTAATATCAATCGACCACCTAAGTGATACTCGTTTAAATCTGACATAGGAAGCCATGCTGTTTTTAAATTAGCGCACAATTCCCCGCTTATTAATTGTTGAAACCAGGCTATAAAGTTTGGTCAAGGTCTTAGGTCTGGTATTGTCTCGGTCATAAACACTCGCAGCCAGCCGCGAGACCAGAATTGCGAGAACATTCTGGTCGTAAACATCGATACCAGGTCAATCTCGAAAACACGCCTATTGTCAGTAGCATCCACAAAGTAGTGGGAACGAGCCTTATGTCCGTCCCCCCCATACCACCTTAAGTACACGAATATAATAATAATAATAATAATAATAATAATAATAATAATAGCCCCACGTCTTACTACCCGTTCGGTTTATACGCTTTAAGAACTAATTACGCTAATGTATTAGGAATTGTAAAGGTTGAATTAGAGGAAGTGAACCCGCATTTACGTTGAGGGAGAGTGAAAAACCATTTAGGAAAATCCAACCACCCCCAGTTCACCCGACCGAGATTCGAACCTCAATCTCCCCGTCCTCAGCAGTCGAGCTCAACACGACAAGCGCGTT
>CABFOV010004685.1:8926-49940 GCA_902141375.1 Timema poppense | reverse complement strand
CAAAAGAGAAAATTCTTGTCTTTTTTTTACATACAATAAATGATTTTATGATTATTTTATCGTATTTTGAAATATTTAACTGCATAAAATCTTTTCATCAACTTCGTGTCTGCATCATTGTAAAAAATTTGTTTACCGTTATGTTCAATCATATGGTTTAGATTCGTCAGTGGCCATTTTGAAGCTATGTTTGTTAGAAGTTTTTGTGAAAGTGGTGTTAATATTTTTTTAAGTGGAATAAAACTATAAATAAACTTTCTGTCAGACCTCCAATAAATATATAAATAATATTGGCCTAAATTAATGTGTTTAACTATCACATTAATATATTACCATCTGTTTTCATTACAGTCTTCCAAAGTGATAGATGTCAGCTGTTGGCATAGTGATATATTAGGGATTACTTCTAGTAACATTTCGAGCTGTCATCTAGGTAAACTTAGCTCGTGAATGACTTATAGACACTGTTGATCATTATAAATAAGATGGCAATTCTAATTTTATCATGAAAATGACTTTTAGGGTACTTAGCACAAGAGAAATTTTAAAATTTTAATCTTTTCTCCACAACTATTAATTTTGAGATATGAAATCACTTATCATTGTAAAGTTGTAGTACTATTAATAATAAAAAATCTTTTATTTGAAACATATTTTTATAAAACCAATCATTTCTGAGCTCAAAGCAATATATTATATATGTTTTTAATTCAGGTCTGAAAATGAATTTGATTGTTATGCTCTTTGATAGACAAAGTTGTTTCTCTTTTCTCAATTCTTCTGTAACAATGGTCCTAGTTCCTAATGCCATAGAGCAAGTAAATAACAGTGTATATTATTTCATTTATTATATTAGGTGTAGTGTTTCTAAAACAATGAATAGCCCTATTATTTTGCTTAACAAATCATTTTTAGTAAATGTATATTTTAATATTTTATTATAAAAGTGGGAGAAAGTCAGAGATGTGCACCATACCATTTATTTTGATTTCCTTATAGTGTTTCCATTATTTTTGTTAACCATGACTATCTCCCCCCTGTTTATTTAGTCTATATTGTCAACATTTTTATGTATTTATAATTTATTCCCACATGCCAGAGTAATTGTGTCAAATGTCTTAAAGAAAGGTTTGGGTTGGACATAAGTCTGTTAGTTACCTTGACCACATTACTACAATATTACTTTAACAATTTGAGTACATTAGCAGTAGCCTGTTAGATGATTATAGCTCAAGGGTTTCCAACTTGCACAAGGGCTACAATTGAATCCACGAGCCTAGTGGTGAATATAAAAAGAGAGTGCAATCAAGTTTATTACTGGCTGGACATCAGTTGAAGCTTACATGGATTTTTCCCCAAGCTAGTAAAAACTTTGTTTCTAGCCTAAATTTAATTTATTTGAGGTATTTAACATGCACTTTTTGAACCAAATTATTATATCAGTATAAAACTTATAAACTAACTTAAAACTAGAATAGACACAATATCTAGCCCTCAACCGTTAATTCATCGCTGTGAAAGAGGAAACCCACATGATACATTTCTAAATGCTTGCTGCATATTAAACATGGAATAAATAAACCAGTCTAATCAATCACAAAGTTTAATGTGGCCCATGCAACATAAAGTAACATGTCATGTTCCTCCCAGTATGAAAGATCTTGTTTGTTAACATGTGTTTAGTCACCGATGTTGTGATGGTGCATGTGTTGTGTGTATATTCCAAGTGAAAGGTGACTTACTGAACAAATGTTTGCCTATATTTTCTAAAATAAATATAATGATTACTTACGGTACTCTATGGCATTAGGAACTTGAACGTTCATTGCCGCTCTTATAAAAGTATGCCACCTATCCCTATCTTGAACTAGTTCTATCCAGTCCCATTCCATTACATTCTATTTCTTTCTGGTCCATTTTAATGTTATCCTCCCATCTGCATCCAGGTCTTCCCAAAGGTATTTTCCCATTGGGTTTGCCAGTCAATACCCTGAACATGTTTATAGATTCTCCCATTCATGCTGCATATCCTGTCCACCGTAATCTACAAGATTCCAATAAAGTAACAATAAAATGATAATTGTGTATAATAAATATATATATATATATATATATATATATACACATATATATTGGCAACATATTTAGAGTAAGTGCTGTTTGTATTGTGCTCACATTAATACTTTTGTAAACTTATCTCATATGTATTTGCTGGAGATATATAGTTTTGGAGTAAATATTTTAAAAAGAATGAGTCAATCTTCACAACAAAGTGGTAACGAAGCCAATTCTAAGTCCAGGGAACCATATTTTTACACCAGATAATGTCAAAAATTGTTTTGGGAGTCTAGTTTTTTTCCCCCTACAGTGTCCTAGTATCCATTCAGGACATGAATTACGCTAATTGGATAGAGGAAAAGAGAGGATAATAGAGGAAATTTTCTCACAATTGTGTAGAGTGAGAGTAGAAATCATTTAGTAAAAAAAACTGTACATCTAAACAAGATTTGAACCCAGGTCTCCCTATCACCCGCAAGCCAGTATAACACTAGAGTGCACTTTAGATCATTTTATCACCAATGCGAGTAGCAGTGTAATAAAGTCTACTGAAAATTCCACTGAATTAACTAACTAGAATTTGAATAAAAGCAACTCTAAAACCCCTCGACAGGAGTAGATTCTTTGTTTATGACTTATGGTCCAACACCTTAGCTCAGTCGGTAGCGTGTCTGTCTACTGAGCTAAAGGTCAAGGTTTCTATTCCTAACATGGCCGAAAAATATATTATTGGTAAAATGTGGGTTTCCCCTTGCACAGTGATGAATTAACGACCAAGGCCTGAATGTGGTGTATGTTTTAGATTTAAGTTAGTTGATAAGTCATATGCTGATAATATAATCAGTTCGTTCAGAATATGAATGTTAACTACCCCAAATAAATGAAACTTTATGACTTGTAGATTTGTGTGTCAATCTACAGGAAAACCGCAAACAGCTGAGTAAAGTTATTCTAAAACACACGCATTGAAATCAATGTGAAACCAAATATATTGACCTTATTTTAAATAAATGCTTAAATTTCCAATTTACAGATTGGTTTATTTAAGACACAACATTTGAATCACCTAATACAATAACACAAGCAATGTCTGGAAGTAACTGGCTTCTTTTTTCTGTTTTTTAGGGTAAAAGAGAAAGAGATTGTATATAGCATCATAGCATGTTTACATAACCTTTAAAGAAAATGACAGTGATGAAAAACACATAAGGTTAAGTAATCCTAGTAAAGTTCTTATACTTCAGTCGTCAGGTCATCTAGATAATTGACAAAGTGAAGGGAAGGCTTCACAACAAGTTTCCAACTTGAATATCATAGTTTGTGTTGTGCAAACATCCTTAAGATCCAATGATGAGCAACTTTGTAAACACATAAAAATGAAACAAAAATATATTAATTATATTTAAATTTTGAAATTATAAAGTACCATAAACAAAGAAACAACTTGTTCATCAAAAAATTTAGTTAAAATAACTTTAAATTGAACTAGTTCATTGCTGCACTTAAAAAAGTACCCAACTTATTCCTATATTGAGCTAGTTCTAACTAGTCCACCTCACTCTACCTCATCCTCCTTAGATCAATTTTAATGTCATCCTCCCATCTTCTTCTAGGTCTTCCCAATGATCACTTCTCAATGGGTTTGCCAGTCCATACCCTTAACACGGTTCTAGATTCTACCATTCCCACTGCATGTCTTGCCCGCCGTAATCTGCAAGATTTTACTATCCTAACAATGTCTTATGATGAGTACAGAGTATGTAACTCATAATTATGTAACTTCTTTCAATAACCAATATCTCTATTTCTTTTTTTGCCCAAATATTTTTCTAACACCAAACATAAAATATAACATGTCTAATAAATGTGCAGGAGATCAGGGTTCAGTTCCGACCAAATGCTTATTTTCCCACAAAGCAATTTGCCAATCTTCTTCGAGGGCAAACATCAATGGGGTTCCTATTGCACACTCTTCTCATTCCCTTTACCAATTTTCAAAGGAAAGGTCTTTTAGATAATACAAACTTTTCTGTGGTTACAATGTAACATTTTACAATTTTACTTTATAGGTATAGATAATGTCTATCAAAAGTAACAGATGCAGATCACATGACTTTACTTGTGAATATGTGAAAGTAGATTTAGTAAATTTTCTAGCTATCAGATAAGATTCTTCCAGTCAAGGTATCCAGCGAAACAGAATTTTAAAAATCTCTGACTTTTTCAGTCACTATGCATTACAAACATTATTTTAATAAGATCACAACTTAATGTTTTTATACAAATACACAATCTGAAATGATGTACCTCTATGAGGGGGTTGAAGGATTTCAGCCTAAAGCAATGGGACAGTGAGTAGAGCGATTTAAGTTAGATTTCAGTGAGATCATATTGAGACATTAAAGATTACCTTACCACTACAGTTTAAAGTTGTTGTAAAACACATTATTTTTTAGTTTATTTTGCATACACGCATGCACATAACAATGACTCAACTTTGGCTAGATATGTGCTGTATAGGGATGGAAAGATAATAAGAAAAGCACATGATGACTTTGAGAATAGTATGATCAGCATGGAGGATGGAAGGGGAGGGGATTCTAAGAAGATTAATGGATATGAAGTAAGTAGAGAAGAAACCGCAAGGGAAACCGAGGAAGAGATGAGAGGATCAGATAGAATCAGGTGTGCAAGTGAGAGGAGAAGAGTGAAAGAGAGTGCAGGAGGAAGAATGGTGAAAGGACAGAGGGATATGAAGGCATTTTAATTAACAGATACGACCACAGGCTGGAAACTGTTCATAACAATGAAGATGCTCAACACGGACAACTGTGTTAAAAGATATTAGCAGTGCTAGCTGTTAACTGGAAGAAAAATGTTATTTTGACTATTTGTAAATAAAATTGTATTTTTTTTTAGTGAATATGTGCAAGTTCCAGAAATGTGATAAAAATTCCCTGATTTTTCCCTGTTTTCTGAGTTATTAGACACCCTGCTCCTATAAAAATTGGACTGTTCATTGTTTGTTTAAAACTTAGGCTCAGTCAATAATGAATATGACCTAGGCCTACCCATCGGATCTTAGTGTCCCTAGTCCGACTATCAGCACAAACATAAAATATCTAATTGGTGGGATTAGAGCGTTCCTTTTGGTAGCAATGAATTAATAGTGGGTGAGCCGGCTGGTGTGTATGTTCTATAATCAAGCTAATTTGAAGGTCATGTGCTGATATAATAGGATGGTTCAAAAGAGTGCATTTTCAACAAGATTAGCAACAAATATGCAGTTAATATGCATATTTTAAATTGTATTTTATAAAAAATCAACTAGTGTGCATAATGTCCTTCAATAAAGTACTGTAAAACAATTACAATGATCATTTCTGCTACATACNTGTAAAACAATTACAATGATCATTTCTGCTACATACTTGAAAAAAAAAATGCATGACACAATGAAATCCAAACAACAATAAATTGAAATTAATGTATTAGTGATTTAAAAAATATGACATCAGCAAAAAAATCCCTCGCTCCCAAGGAGACAAAAATTGACAAATGAGTGATCACTTTCTATTCAGCTACCAAGGTTGGGCTATACAATAGGAGCGTGTAGCTAAATTTGTTGGAGTAGAGTCATGCAGTTCAGTTCTTGACCTCACTTTTCAAATGGTTTGTAATTGTGTTAAATGTACCAAGGTTACTTTAAGGGTTATAAGCAGATCAATTTTCATAGGAAGGACCTTATCTGACAGATATGTGATCTGCAGCTGTCACTTTAGATAGATATTATCAATACCTATAAAATAACACAAATACTATAGTAGAATGTTATCAATGTTGACCCTGCAGAAAAAAAATTGTATTTTCAAAAAGGCCTTTTCTATGAAAATTGAAAAGTAGCAAGCTGATGTCCATTTATTTGTATATCAAGTTATCTTCCATTAAACATTACAAACAGGTATGTTCAATATTTACAATAACTCTGTGCTAGAAGGGTTAGGCAAGCAGCTAGTCTGGCTGGGTGGTCTTGCGTTTGACCCTGACCAACTATGCAAGGATGTTTTAAATACAGTACTATTTTACATTCTATTTACAAACCAATGCAGGTGCATACAATTCTGTAAGAAAAGGACTCCAAGGAGAGGCCAAGAAAGAGATGGAAGAAGTAGATCAAAGAGTGTTCAAGTGAGAGGAGAAGAATGGAAGAAATTAAAGGAAGAAGATGGAGGCATTTAACTAACCTGACCCGGCCAAAGGCTGGAAACAGTTTGATGATGATGATGATGATGATGGAATTCATTACAAACTCACCTACCTCAATTTCTCAACATATTGCCTTAAATTACCGATAGGCTAGACATAAAGTTTTATATAAACACAACACAAAAATAATAATTCTATATACATTTAAAAAAAAACTCAAGGTTGGTTTGATTAATCAATATGGTGTTGTAAAGCAGTCGGCGCCGGAACTAGTAGAATTTAGGAACAGGCTTACCACTAAAGTGTTGCCCTTGTAAACCTTATTAACTAGGACATGAGTGTACACAATGTTGAAACATTAAAAAAAAAGTACACCGAATGTCAATCAAACTTAATATATAGTAGTCAACACATAAAACTTTATTGGACAACATTAGTGTATACACATATAATAAAGTTATTTACTAACCGTATTATTTCGGTTGAAGATGAGAATAATCAATACTCTATAAAATATTGAGCTATGGTTAAAATAAATTACTCACTACTTTTAAATATTTATATTAATAATTACCATCATCATTATCATTATCATCATTATTACTATAGTACCACATCTTACTAGCCGATCGGGTTATACGCCAATGTACTAATTACATTAATGTGTTATGGATTAGGAAGGTTGTTAATTTAGAGAAAGTGGACCTACATTTGTGTGGAGGGAGGGTGGAAAATCATTTAATAAAAACAACCCTTAGTGCACCCAACAGGGATCGAACCTCAATCTTCCTCTCTTCGGCAGTCTAGTCTAACAGGAGAGAGGTGTGTTAGAGCATGTGCCCACCGAAGCTGGTATTAGGAAAAAGCTTCCAAAGTTTGCACCCGCCAATTAAAGCCTACTTGTTAAACATATCAAAACATAGATGCATACAATTACATTATGTTGACATGTTACTATGTAGCAAACTAAACTTATATTATCAATGGATGGAAATTATTATAATTTTAAGGGTGCCTTAATTCTTGTCTGGGATATCTTCATTTAATTACACTAATGGGCTAAGAATGAGGGGGTAGAACTTAAGAATAAATTTAGGTCTACCTGGATTTGTGTGTTGGTAAAACTATTTAGGGAAAACCCACCACCCTCATAACACCAGGATAAGATTTGAACCTCGACCTACCCCACCATCAGCAAAACCAACCGAGCTTGATGTTTAATCTGTGTGCCCAAATCAATTCATTGAATTTTGAAATGTTGGTAATTTTATTTTAAAGCTATACTATACCCTATAGCTAATGCTGTGGAGTCAAAGTCATGCAGTCGAAAGCAATTTCGGGTGGAGTCCTAATTGGAGTCGGTAAAATTGTACCGACTCCAGCATCAAAATAAAAACTTAGGCCTATAATTTTTTTTTAATATTAGGCTCAAATTTAATGGAGGATTATGGGCTACTGCTCCAAGGCCTCCCACAAACTGTTGAAATTTTAATTAAAATATATATTTTTATGTTATATGGATATTAGTACTAAGTAGGCTAATGATTTAATTTGTAGTGTTTAGCTGCTTTGTGCCATTAACTGCTGGAAGTTTGTTATTACAATTTAATATAGCCTACATTTGCAGGTTATGAAGGAGTCAGAGTCGACCAATAGAAAAGTAGAGGAGTCAGAGTCGAAGGCTTAGCGTACCAACTCCCCAGCTCCGCCTATAGCAATAGACATCTCAAATTGGTAGCACCAGAATTTGGTCTACATATGAATGTTCTCAAATGGATCAATTAGATCATGCTTATATATTGTATCTTGATCTTATATTTGTATGTTTAACTAATTTACTTGTTAATCATGGTTTTACAGCCCCTTGATAAACAGTGTTAATGTTTTAGGCTGCAATGCAAAAACAAAATTGGGTGTGCCAGTAGTGTGAGTGAGGTCTTAGTGTCACAATAATGTGAATCAATTAGCGTGAAAAAATAATGTGCATGGGCTAGTGGTGTAAGGTTTTAGTGTCACAGTAAGAATTAGTAGTGAAAAAATATAAAGTGAATGGGCTAGTAGTGCTGCAGTAGTGTGCTCAGAACTCCACTACTGCGACACTCATGTTAGGGTATGACATCAATTCTTGAACAAGTTATTAATCATCGCACTCAGCAAGCAAATCAATGCTGTGTTATTGTTCCACTCAAGACTACTGATCCACTCAACTTCGTTCTTGCATACACGCCTTAAACTGCACTTTTAGTCAACTTTGGTTTCCTTACTCCACCTGGATTCACAGAATGAAAAAACTAATTTTGTATTTCATTAAGATTTGAACCATAGTTGCTCTTAGGTGGCCCCCAATACCAAGACAACTTTAACCATAGTCAAAGCCAGCATCTCTTAAAGAATACCTGCTTGGCTAGGATGGTTTGTAGGATTGAGGCTTAACTTTGAATGTTGACTTAATTGAAGTGAGTGTTAACACAGTGATCAATGTCACCTCAGTCCAGAGTCCCATTCAAGGCAACCTCTTATATTGAAATGTCCTATCCACACATACCAAGGCCAATAAAGATGCCAGAAGTATCCTGGTAGCCAAAGTGATATATTTTGATCCAGCTGCTGCCCTCATAAAGGCACCCTAATGAGTCTTGACCTCAACTAAATATGACTTTGACCTAATAATGATACAGTGTTGAGCCACCACCATGCACACAAGGTTACATAACTTAAGGGGACAAATGTACTCTAATCAATGTCAAATCAATTTTATACATTAAGAAGCTTTATATGTTTGTGTTTTATCCTCCAGTTGGGTTTGCATACCCTAATTTTAAATGAACATGATTTTATTTATCATCAAGTCTTAATACTAGTCTTGGCTATCTGCAGTTAATTACATTAATTGGTGTACTCAAGGTTGAAGAAGATAAAATTTAGAAGAAATGTACTTACATTATTTTTACATGGAAGGAAAGTGGGAAAGAAAAACCACCCTCAGTATACTCAGATAGTGTTCAAAACATGATGAAATTGATGTTTAGTCCATGTGTCCCTCGACATGGGTCATAAGCTTATTAATGAACTTAATGGCTTTTGCAACATAACACTTTGTAACATAAAAATGTTTATAAAGGATTTTTCAATGTTTAGTTTGTCCAAAATATTAATATTGTACACATTATTTAACATTTTACATATAATAAATACTTCCATAGCTAGATTATTTACAAAATCACTCTCATCTATGTGGATATCAAGTTGGCCTAGGTCTTGGTAATGTTGATTAGTATATACTTAGTTTATAGCAATTAAGTATACTTACTGGATATAAGTTATCTTTTAAAAAGTAAAACTACTAAGGTTCAAGTTACATACATACCTACCTAATCCTGCTATTACCTTATGGGTTGGCAAGAAACTGTGCAAATAGCTTTTAAAAAAAAGTACTTATTCCATCCTTACTAGCTTGCTCCACAATTTCCTGTCCTTGCATAAATTGAGTCATACATGATATTTTATTCCGAAAATTCTTTCTTTCTTTATGTTATATTTTAGAAGGAATTGAATGATAGATTTGTTCAATTTTCATATAGTTAATTATTATTTAAATATTTCTGTCAAATGTTTGATAATTTGAATATTTTTATTGTGTAAAGATGTTTCTTTTAGTTTTAATATTTATTTTAATAGTGTAAGTAGCCATGATCTAATACAAATGATTTTTATTGCTATGTATAAATAAAGGTTAATGCCGGGATCACGATCAACTTAACGTTCTCTTAACTTTCACTTAACTTAACAGTAAGGTTCTCCTGGTGTTTTTAAATGGAAGCCATCACAATGCATCTAACTTAACATTCTCTAAACTTAAAGAGTTGTTCATGTATGATGAACGTTAAGTGAAGGTACGAGTTCTAGCTGCCCAACCATGTTGCGAGTGATACAGTACTTCATTTATTTGTTTAAGGTAGCCCTACATAGACAAATTTTTCGGTACTATTTTCTCACCGCATTTCATGATCTAAAACGTTGTAGCCTCTTGTAACACTTTAATTTTATCAGCTCTAAATGATTTGGTTTCATTTTAGTGAACAATTTGTTTTCAAAGAGTCCAAAATCATTTCCTTGTGTTTTGATCAAGTTGTTACGCTAAGTTTGGTGAATCCTGACCACACACTAGTTTACTTACATTAAGTGAATGTTATGTTAGGTGAACATTAAGTTGATCAAGATCCCAGCATAATAATCATAATAAAAGGGTGCAGGGATTGATAGAGAAATGAAAAGCTGACTGAGATTCTGAATAGCCTGATTTAAAATGTAATGATTGAACCTATGGGTAAGAGTCAGGAGTATCAAATAATCAGCCTGACTGATAAGGTGATCATATTTCTGCAACAAAAAATTCAAAAACTTAAATTTATCTATGAAAATGGATTTTTTTTATTTCTTGAAACCTCACCTTACACAGTAAAGTTGTGATAGTTTTTTTATGTAATTATACCAATGCTAGGTGATATATTATAGGTTTACCCAGTAAAACTGATACAAGTATGATAATAAATTGAATTATACTAATGGTGATATTATTATCTAGACTTACAGAGATTGCCTCTGTTAAATTAAATAACAAAATTTGTGTATCCCCATTTTTCTTTCTACTGATTCTCACTAACCGTGGTTGCGCGTAATTTAATAGTACTGATGGGTGGGCTTAGAAAGGTAGAATTTATATTAAATGTAGTACTTACCCACAATTGTGTTGAAGGAGAGTGGGGAATTATTTAGGGAAAAAATCTCTCTGTATACATGACAAGGATTTGAAATCCGAACTCATAATCTGGAAGTCAGACTATAATACAAATAAACATACATTTAATCAGGGCATCAGGGCAAGTTTTTACATTTTTAATGCCCATCACCTTTATTAAGGATATTCTAACTTTTCTATTATAATATTTCATTAGTTCCACTTAGTTGGGTTGTTTTGGCATTAATTTACCTTCTATTTTGTTGAGATTGGGTAGGCCTATCCTACTACTCTACCTAGTTGTCTATTTCTATTGTTCAAGTTAATAGAGCACAGTATTTGGCCAAAAACACATATAGCAAACCCCAAATTTGGTTTAGTTAGATATGTGGAGGACAAAATGAGGTCATATGGGCCTATCTATTTTATTTTATTTTTCCTTACTGGATTAAAAAGATCCCAAATAAGTATGGAAAAAAATTAATGCATCAGAATAAATACACTGAATTAATATTTACTCAAAAGTCTAAATAAAAATTGAAGTTCAGAGCAATCAGCTTAATTTGTATGAGAGTTGGGGATTATTTGTTGAAAGGGCATTTGCGACAATTTACGGTAGTGGCGAGATCGTGAAGCCACGTAGGTTAAAAAGAAAACAACCAAAGAAAGAATATAAAGTCAATTTTGGGTCAATTTAATTATTATCATCATTATTATAACTATTTTGAAGATGTATAAACAATAACCTAACAGCTATTTTTGTTGCGTGAATAAATCCAATCAATAAATTAATCCTAATGAAACAAACTACTTTAAAAAAAAATTAAATCACAAGCACTTACGAATGGAAATATATATCTAGTAACAGATGATATTAGAACACATTGTCATGTTTTATATTTTACACCGGTGGAAGACGTTTTCACAACATTTTGTTAAGACTACGATTCTACCACCCCACTAATACCAAAATTAAGTTTTCTCTTTTAGATTATAAAATGTATCTTTAATTAGGAAATTTAACTTTGACTTTCAAAAAAATCCTAGAAATACTTTTTAAAAAAAAGTTAAATTTAATCATAAAAGAATAGCTATAAAATGTTCATTAATGTAAAGTAAACTGAAATATAATTGCAAATATGTTAAACATAAAATATGCGCTTAGCCCAGAATGGACATATTATGTGGCTGAAATTTTAAAGATATCATCTGCACATCAATTCAATAGAAATAAGGGAACCATCAGGTTTTTTAAAATATATTTTACATATAAAAGCCAATAAGAAATTTGTACATAATTTAGCAGTAAATCTATAATATATATATCAACATATATTAGATCTATCATTTAACCTTATGTATTTAAATTATTTTAATAATAAAGGTTAATAAAAATGTATTAAAAAGGGCTACTAACACGTTTAAATATTGAAAATATGTTCAATTCATTTGACTTTATGGCCAAATAATGAATTCCTAATCATTTATAAACAACAATGGTCTCCGTAACACCCTGGTCTCTAAGAACGAGACAAATCCAATTTGATTCACCATCACAAAATAACATGCTCTAAATCTTCCTGGAGATAAGCCCTAGAACAAATTATAAAATATGTTCCGACCAATTGCTAGTTAAATCATATTGTTGACTGTACATAAATAGAGGTGTTGTTTCATTGTGGGAATGTTTATAAAACAAAGAAAAATGTATATTATTAATATTACTAAACACAAATACATATGTGCCTAATTACGGTGTTCCCTTGAGCAATAGGCCAGAATCTGTACATATAGTTCAAAAAACATTTTCGTACTTAATTCATCCACACAAATTTTTTCAACACTTCTCTACTCTTGCATAATCCCATCACTTCAATACCATCCATAGACTGATTCATACCTGGTGTTTTAAGAATAAAACTTTTTAAGTTTTTTATGTCCCACATTCATCTTCAACAATTAGCCATGTATTACATGGCCTACCCCTTCCTTTTGATCCACACACAAACACTAGCTTCATAAACTTGCTTTGTCCCTCGATATCCTTTCATCCTCTTAACATGTCCAAACCAACGTAAGACGCTTATTTCACATTGACCTATTGTATTCCCTTTCAAACCCACTCCTTTAGCACCTATTCATTACTGAATTTATCCATACGAATTCTTCCACGTCCATTTTTTAGATATCTCATTCAAACAACATTCACCCTGTTCTTGTGTTTATATTGACAAACCCACGCTTCATATTCATAAAGCAATGTTGTCGTTAACAAACTTTTATATATTGACATCTTGGCCTCTTTCAATTCTACTTTATACAAAAATCAAATTTTTTTTGTCCCCACATTCAAAAGATTTAATGCATTCTGCTAGTTACTTTTATTCTCAACCATTAATATGGCTTCATCTGCCTATAACAGAACTCTCACATTCACATTGTCCAAGTGTACACCAATTGCGTCCTCACAAGCATCTTACAATCCCTTATTCACTTATCCATGAATAAATTAACACCCTATTCAATGTCCAACCATTATCTCAAAGCTCCATCCACCTTAACGAACCCATTACTTCCTTCACACACCACTGTAATTCCATTTACTTATCATATATTCACACCATACTCTCTCAGAACATTCCATACCATAATCTTATTCACACGATAGAACTCATTCACCAGCTCACCAAATGCACAATACACTTTCCTCTTTACTGCCATGTATTTATAAATCGCCCGTTACAATACAAATATCTGGTTCGTGCAAATTCTACCTTGCATGAAACCACATTGCATAACTTAAATACTGCCTGCAGGTTTTTCCCGAATCCTCTCAAATGAAGAGTCTCCCCAAAACTTTGCCTAGAATACTCAACAAATTAATTGCCCTCTAAAAATTCTTGAATTTGCTCTTACTGCCTTTACCTGTGTACAAAATAACGATAACAGTATTCTCACAGTCATTAGGAACATTCGAAATCCCAGCACACACATTAAACAACTCACACAATCTGTCAAGTAGTTAAACGCTGCAAACTGAATAATGTGTTCTAAAGATATGTGCTGAGATATTACTCTACGTGGTCTGGGTGAGAGCCTCCCGCTGGCCAACATTATCACATCTCACTTATCCAAGCGGGACTTTGGGATTTATGTGGTATCCACTATAGCCAATGACGTAGCTCCCAAGCAATCTTAGAAAAACAATAACTCATGTTGTTCCACTAGAGGTGTCAATAAATTTAACAAACATGGGAACACACTCCACAATGGGTTTTAATCAAGTTGGGGGCTCTAGCACTAGAGTCCTAAATAGAATACCAAAGTATTGTACAGCAGGTCTGGACAACTCACAGTTTGTCACATTATTCTTTGCACCTCTCCTCCCTTTCCCCCAGATTATCATTTACTAGCAGCACTAGGCATGATATATAAGAAGAAATATAATATTATTCAAGCTGTACTCGTCCAATACCCCACCACTTCTTTTCTCCTTCGAACCATGTGGCCTCCCTGAAACCTCACGAGTGAGAGCAGGAGGCATGAAGGTCAAGAATGTTTTTAAACTGTAAGTTAAATAAGTTAGTACTGCAAATGCAATTTATCTCATTAAGTATATATATATATATTTTAATGCTATTTGATAAATTCATATTTTACTCTTCTGAATATATTTTAAAATAAGTTACAGAAGACAAAATACAGTTCATTGACCAATCCAACATATTATTAAATATTAATCAAGAAAAGTTATATCCATTTTGTTAAAAGACACCCTGAAATGAATCTTTCTGATTATGTGAAAGTAAATAAAGAATTTTTTTAAACGTAATCTGGTTGCACTTAAATCTTAATTAAAGGCTCAGAAAGCAATATTCACTTCATCATTACAACATTCATATAATGTTGTTCAAGCACGGACGCTATTTCGTCACATTAAATATTTTTTTAAAGGCATTTTTGGATGAGGAAATGGCGAAAGAAGACTTAGAAGCAGTTCTCACATATGTTTTTCCCAGTAAAAGTAAAATATTTTGTCAGCTGACCTCCCAGATTATTAAACTACTCTATGTTTTCTAACTCCTAGTTTCCAATTTTGATTTTCATATGTACTTCATTTTTTAAAATCACGATATCTTTTGACTTCTCAATGTTTATCTCCATGCCATAGCTTCTCCCAATCTCCACCAACCAGTCCATTATTTCCTGCAACGCAACTCTATTTTATTTTTGGCCAGGAATGCTAGATAATTTACATATGATTTATTGTGTTGATGACGCGTCCTCTTATACTGAAACTGGTGTGTCCCTCTAGGGCTTTCTTGACTAGCCACTCGTCATTCAAGTTGAACATACTGGGTAGCAAATATCATCCCTGTCTCCCTCCTCTGCCTTTATCTACGCTGCTAGTCTCTCCATCTTTCAGAGTCACCTTCACTCGCTAGCCCATGTAAAGTTTTGCAATCATCCTTTTGTTATGTTTTTGAGGCAGATTTGACTCATTTACACATGCAATGAATAAATCAATTTATATATTATTAAGAAAACAATATCAAAGCCAGGTTATTTCCCCCCCGTCTAACTCTAGCAAACGACAAGATTGTACTTCACGTTTTGGTCAGTTGGAAATGGTGTGTTCATGCCTCTCCAGCAGTGATCGATCAATGCCCCTTAGTAATGTATGTGTGTGTGTGTGTGTGTGTGTGTGTGTGTGTGTTCGCACGCGTGTGAATACAGAATGATTACAAAACTCTCTTTAAAACTTTCACGGGAGATAGAGAAGACTAAAACAAACTGTTAATGTCATTAATGAGTGTATGTATGACCCCAACAAAGTCACATATTTGTATTAGTGTGGCGTACTTTTGTGAATGTGGTAGTTAACTTTTGTGTTTCTAATGCCATAGAGTATTAAAGTGCATGATGTTGGGTGGTGCGTAAATGGCTCTTTTTCGCCTTTGTCGTTCGTAACATGGACTTCGTATTTGTAGCATTGAACATTTCACGTATTCTGAAACAGCTGACATCCATTTAACGTGTGAGGCTGCCAATGGAAATTGAAGATCTGCGTTAATTTTATACTGTGAACAGTTACGTGTGCTGAGCTCCCAAATCTTGAACATTCCATATAAACATGAATGATAGCGCTGTGAAATGCTGTAAATACAAATGCTATTCACACTTTATTTCTTTCAATTATATGGCTTATATTTAGCCCGCTAGCTCTACCTATCGGGCACTTTTAATATTTGTAATATTTTTCTAAAAGGTAATGGTATAGTTCATATTTTGGTAGAATACGATTTACTAAAGTAATATTATGATATTGTCATTAAATGTTTTTAATTAAATTGACCACGGTATTCATATAATTTCAAGCAATAAAATCATATTAAAATAATGTGAACGTCTGGAACTAGTTTTCTATGATTGAAAATAATTATTTCACCCCGAATACAAATTCTAAGAAAATATTACAGTGGTCTCTCTCTGAACTTACATGCCCATTTTCATGTTCTTCCTAGGCCTATTATGGTAAGAAAATAAATTACTATGCTTAAAAAATTTTGTTTAATATTTCCCCTACTTCTGTCTTTTAATTGAGCTATTGGTAGTTGAATTTTGAACCATAGTTATCCTGCTAGTTAAAACCCTAAGTAGGAGCAACCTTGAAAAATATATTGCTACTTCCCCAACATCAAATGCATCTCTGATTTTTAAACAATGCAATATTAGTCCTATATGTTAAGTGATACATCCTGAGAAATCTTTAAGGACATCATTGTTTTCACAAACCCTGTTTACTACCCTGCTATTGAAGTTCCACCTCGTACTTGAAGTTTGAGGAATACGGCGAGAAACATTATCAAACACTGAAAGGCACTGTGGTGACCTTAAAAAAAAAAAGCAGGTATGCCTGAAAGACTGCTGAGAAAAAGGTCCCTGGGGGTTTTGCGAAACTATACCTTTTGCATTATTTGATTTAGCTGATGGACATAACAGTGTACAAAATGTGAATTTTTTGTAGTTTTTTTTTAAATTATTGCCTGCACTCCTTTTACTCTGTTCCATCATATGTCTGGCAGTGATATTAGGGGTATCACCCTTCAAAACAATGTGAATCTGTACTAAAATGCACTCAGATAAGCCTAATACATCTGCAGTTAGAGAATTAGGATTAAAAAATCCCCAAAATTTTTCATGTGCAACTTCATCCTTTTCACAACGGAATACAATAACCGTTTTTTTCGAGACATTAGTAGTATCATCTGACATCACAGCAATAAATTTGGCTTGGTTTATTTCAGTACAAATATTTTCATGGCACACTTCTAGCATACAGTCTAATAATTAATTCTGAATATTCTTTGAAGCTCCCTTGAACCCATTTGATTTATTTAGTTCAAAATGTGTTTGTGGGTTTTCGTAAAGGCTGCTAGAAAATTCTAGTAACCTGCGAAATACACCAGGAATGACAGAATCTGTAATTTCATCATGGCCACACAAAGGAAGTTCAAATTTACTCCAGAACTTAATAAAATCAATAATTTTTGAAAGTATTTTCCTATTTCTTCTTACTTCCTCGCTATGCTTGCTAATCTGTTGTCTCTAAGCCTCACTTAAATGTGTGGCGATGTTTAGGCCCTACTTTACATAGTATAGCAAAATCCATTACATTTTTAACGTGCTTTTTAATTCCCTCATTTAAATAATTCAGGTTTGTTACACCTATTTCAACCCAGGTTTTATCACTGCCATATAATAAACACGAGAAACAGAACATAGCATTTTTTACTTCACATTGAACAACCATTTGTGCTTGCCATACACATCACGATTAAATTTTCTTTTATATACCCTATAAGCTTCCTGCTCGAGGAAGCTTGAATAATTGACCACTACACTCATTCCATTTATATTAATTTACCTCAATTCACATTATAATTAAAATAACTCACCTCTAAACTACTCATAAAATTACACATATTCTTAACTTACAACTTTAAAGATCAATACTACTACTACTACTACATTGTTATAATAATTGCTATTTACGAACACAATTACAGCCCGAACAAAAAATGCACACCACTTAAACCTGGGCTAGGCTAGACACAGAAACTGGCTGTCTAGGCTGCATTACAGAACATCCCGTAAAAGTGCCATATCGCGGGACCCTCTGCTTACCCCACCCTGGCGCCCTCCTCCCAATGACCACCGCAAGCGCATGTGCCAGCTAGCCAGCTGGATTGATCGAGGCCACAGCCCGGTACAGAGATAAATATTGTTGCGATTCTACTTTCTTGTTTCTACCCCATTGCTAGGCAGGTGCGTAGAATAAGGGTGTAGTGTGTAGCAATCAATCATAAGTGATTAAGAGGAACGTTTATTGTAATGTATAAACAGCTAGCAGAAAATACCATGATGTTGATGATTATACCTACTGTTATTCACAAATGGTTCAGATAATTCAGGGAGGGCTGCAGCCCTATACGACAAGCCGCCACTGGCTATAAATAAATATCTGGCTTTAATTAATCTTTAACTTTACCCCAATGACGGTCAAATTCCCAAACTTATTTTTTATTTTCACAACCCATCCATTCAGGAATTAAACTTCATTCTCCCCATCAACAACTATCAATCATAATGTGAGCTTAATTAAATGTCTTACTTAGCTTGCATCTAACACATCAAATTAAAAACTAAACTTTTTAAAATCATCTTGAAATATGTGTTTAGGTCCTATATGGCTTATTTGGTGATGGTATGTTTTATCAATCCCATTTTAGGTCTTTTTTTCTTTGTTATGGTACAATATTTAGATATTTTATTCACTTGGATTACACACAATAGTATATAGATTAAAATTTCACTAAAATAGGCATATCTAAATTTTGGAAACGTTTAATAAATATCATATCCAAACAAAGCTCTACAACAAATCGCCCAAATCACTTTTGGAATGTAAATATTGATGATGACATGGACCTTTCCTGTGATCCTGCATGCTAAAACGGCTATGATATCATTAGATGATGTGTAACACTAGTGGTTAATTATTTAAAAAAAAACCTTAATAGGCCTACCTTCTTCGGTGGCTGCATGGTCTAAGGCGCCATGCTCGTGTTGGACTAGACTGGTAATAACAGTGAGATTGGGGTTATAATCTCGGTTAGTTTTAATGAGGGTTTTTCCAAAATTGTTTTCACTCTCCCTCCACTCAAATGCGAGTACACTTCCTCTAAATTTGACCTTCCTCATCCCTAACTCATTAGCATAGTTAGTACATATCCATATAACCTGAACAGGTACAGTAGCCCCATGGCTTCTTTGGTGCTGACTGACAGCTCACAACTACAGCTAAAAGCTTTGAAAAGTTACCAGACAAAATTATGTATCCCTACGCTGAACCATATGATTCGCAAAAACATGTGTTTAGCAGCTGTCACTTCTGACGGTCAAAATTTAGGTATTATACCTAAATGTTGACTGTCATAAGTCAGCTGTGAGCTGACAGTCAGCACCAAAGAAGCCATGGGGATACTGTAGTAAGACATGGTGCTACAAAACTCTTTGCATTTTAACTTCAATGTTATGCAACGTGTTTTAGAACAAAGTCATTAATAAAAGGCCTAGCATTATATATAGTTATTATTAACCTATTGTTATTTTATCTAGTTTTTATATAATTTTGATTTATGTAGATGGACATAATTATATACGAGAAATCTCAAAAAAATAGATCACTTATGACTTAATTTTAAAAGTTTTTTGTTTTTGTTTTGTTTCGTTCTCCATGTTTTTATGTTAGCGATAATGTATGGGAAATAGCAATATTTTGTTAACTAAAAAAAACGAAAATGTGATGGATGTCGTGTAACATATCCTTTTATTCTAATATCCCATCAAAGACTGATTTAATTTATCTGAACAGATATAGTCTGTTCTGTTACAAACTATTTGTTAATTTTGATGCTAAATAAAACAAACTTCCCCAGTCCCTCTTTCGCCCTTACTATCATTTTCTTTATTGTGGTTAATCTCGGTTCATACAAAACATTTATTAGACATATTGGCTTAGCATTTCAACCATGACTGAAGATGATCATCTAAACACTCTTGTGGTCATGGTATTACTTTAAGGCTAGTATAATTTTTTATTGCAGGCGTTTGTGGTGGTGGGGGGGTCAGCAGGCCCATTGTACCATTGCAGTGTTCAGGTTCAACCAGAGGGCTCCGTTTACATGTCTGGTCTACACGAGATAAAACTATATCCACCACACAGACCTATGGATGTTAAGGTGATGGACTTTTTATTTCCACAACAAATTAATTTATTTCCTTCTACAAAACCTTTCATTTTATTTTGTGGTTTCTGTGTTGTACGTTTACTTGTTTACTGGTTAGTGTGATGAAGCAGTTTTAAGTGGGAGTAGTGACCAGAAAATCCTATTTGTATCAAGTATAGTTCGATTTTCACATGTAATACATAATATTTACATCACCAGCAAAATTAAATAAAAAAATATTTTTGAGCCATATATCACCTTGGTTCAAGACTTAAGAACAAAATTAACTTGTTAAAAGTATAGTTCAGTCTCTAAGAAAGGGTAAAATTAGGGTTTACTAAAACAATAGCAAATGGGTCTTGTCAAACTGTTTAACTTATGCCACAACATTTACACTACATTGAATTATTCAATTTTATAATCTTTAAATTTTCACTCGGCTACATGTCACATTTTGATAGTTTCTAGCTCATAACTGAGTTATTATACATTGAATTAGAGTACAATATTACTCATTAGGCTATGAAACCACCAAGGGGCCTGTAATATTTGTTGGATTGTCACATTTAGGTTAGGGGAAGTTATGGAAATTAATTGGAAAATTTCTGTTAGCACAGCACCTATTACTACCCTTTCAAGCTATACACATTTATACTAATTACACTAACGTTTTGAGGATGAGGAAGGTTTAATTTAGAGAAAGTGCATCCACATTTGTGTGGAGGGAGAGGTGAAAACCATTTAGGGAAAACAACCCTCAGTGCACCCAACCGAGAATGAACCTCAATCTTCCTGTCATTGGCAGTTTAGTTTATTGTGACAGTAGCACCTTAGACCATTTGGCCACTGAAGCAGGTTTAATTGATATTAAATTTGTCTAGAGGCAATTATTTTTTTAAACAAAACAATTTTGTGTATGCTTCTAATTTAGCTACAATATCTCAAGGAAGAAAGTTTGGATGTTGGAACTATTGAGTCTGTTAGCAAGAATTCGGAAAAGTTCCTTCAGGTTGATATCGATGGTTGCAGCGACACCTCTTCTCGGGTGTCATGCCTAATAGACGAGAACTCAGGTCACTCTTTTCATGAAGATAGGCTTGATAACCTTGTCAACTCCCAGATTGGCTCCAAGAATGGCCTCCCCAAGGGCACTTGGTTCTGCAAAGTGTGCTTCAAGACTTTCTCGCAGCAGGCCAACTTGGCAACGCACGAGCGCATCCACAGAGGTGAGCGTCCATTCTGCTGCACCATTTGCTTGAAGACTTTCACACAACAGTGCAACCTGTGGAAGCACGTCCGCACACACACAGGTGACTTTCAAAACTTGATCAGAAAACACTCGGGGTTCTGTCGTGGCCCAAAAACACTAAAGTTCAATTTATAATTGTAGGCCTAGGTTCATTCTCCCCACTCACCTTTGTAAATATAAATAATGAACGCTTGTGTTCCTTGTTATTACCTAGTATACTAGCCATCTCCTGTCGAGAGACTTCATAATGATGCATTGCAGGTGGCTACAATCCAACCTGTACTACTAATGGTCTCTAAGAGATGTGTGTTCTATAACCTGATCAAGATCTTCAAAGAATGAAACTTGGCAACATAACTTAGGAGTAGTTTAAACCACATTATGTTTAGTAACTCTCTTAGGCCTATCTTTCAATTTTGAGTTTTAACTAGAATCTTAAAACTGGATTCACAAATATTAGAAACAAAATCATGGACATCAAACACTTAGGCAGAGTGCTAATAGTCATCAACAACTTTAGTTTTTTTTTTTTTGCATCAGGTTTAACTACCCATTCAGGTTATACTTGTATGGACATTACTCAATGGCTTAAGGATGATAAAGGTTGAATTTAGAAGATGTGTACTTGTGTGTGGAGAAAGGGTTAAAAATATATTTAGGAAAAACTACCCCCTATTTCTCTATCATCAACAGTTAAGTATATTATGAGAGTGACCTCAGACCATTCGACCTATGAAGTGGGTCTTGATTTAGTTTTAAGTTAAGCACAATGAGGTTACTCTTGGGCAGGAAACCAAACCAGAACCAACAATAAAGAGTCTAAAATCAAGAGAATTAAAGAATTTTGGTTTTGTTGGATCAAATTCATTTAAACAACCTATTTATGTAATTTAATTAAGTGAGATAATACAATGTGAACTTTATTTCAAAGCAATAAAAAGAGTTCTACATTAAGGCGGCCACCTTGTTCTGCAAGAAAGTATCAATTGCTGTCAGGCCGTAGTGCTTAAAATACAATGATTTGTGTCCTTTTCTGGAACTACTTCTATATTCTATGCAAGCTTATAATGTATTTCCTTTCACCCTTCACCTACAATCACCCTTTGTCATGCCAATAAGAAAATAATTGGTGCGGCGCACCGCACAGAATTTCTCTCTCTTTCTATAAACTCGTAAGATTTCTGAACGGAATAATGTAAGAAGGCAAGATTGCCGTCAAGATTCATCAAAATTTTTGTTTTAAATCTTATATTTTTATTTTTAAAGAATTAATGTCCTCATTTGTATGTTTGGACCAATAAAAAAAGATTAATATTGGGTCCACAAGGGTCAACACTTCGTATTAAAATTTCTATTTCCGGTTAAAATGTTAACATTTTATTAGGTGTTGCACATCTTCAAGTCATCGCATTGATATTTAATTATTCATTTATACATTTTGACCAATAAAAAATGTAAATATTGACTATTGAGTCTAAAATGGAGATAGATCATTGCTGTACAAACATTTCTCCTAAGAGGTTTAAGGAAAAATAACATACTTTTTTAGATACTTACTTATATTTAATTACCCTATGGCATTGGAGAATTATTGCATTAAGACTTAAGTAGTATATGTTTACAACTAAAGCTCACAAAATTGTATTAATATATTTGCAAATATCTCAGAAACTGTTGCTTTTATAAAAATATATGTCAAATAAAAGTTTTTTTATTTCTAATAGTCCTACAATTTTGCAATGATAAGTTGTTTATTATCTCAAATAGTTGTGGAGATATGGAAATTAATGCTTCTGTAAACTATCCTAAAAATCATTTTCATGGGAAAATGAAAATAGCCAGTTTATTTATAATCTTAATCAACACCTAGATACAAATTTTAATCATAATCATTGGAGCATATTTTGAGAAAACCTATTTTTTCTCTTTTCGCCCCTTATAAAACTACTCTTAATTTTAAGTTTTAATAGACACTCAGACAGACAGCATTGCAAAGACTATTTTTTAGTGTTCGGGGGGTCATGAGAAGTCGACATCCATCAACATTTCCGGCTAGATTTTTTTACGGTTGCAATACTTAAACTTTAATGTCCAAAAAGTTAAAATATTGTATTATATATATACATATTTGTAATGCTAAGTAATTTCATATTTCAAATAGTTTTGGAGATATTATAAAAAATGTTAATTTACGCATCAGATCGGAGCCCTTAAAGCCATTTTGCCGAAATATTGAGAGTAGCCATTTTGTTTGGAATATTTATTAATGTTTATAAATGAAATTTCATCAAAACCGTTAGAGCCAATTTTGAGAAAATTGACTTTTTCTCTTTTTGCCCTTCAGTAAACTACCCTTAATTTTAGGGGTAGGTATCCAATTCCAAAAACCCATCAGAGCAGCCCTATGAAAACCCTAGATATCAAGTTTTAGCTCAATCGGTAAAATAGTTTAGGCTCTAGTTGGAGGTACGAACAGACAGACAGACGTAAATTCAAAAACCACTTGAAAGAAGACTATGAAACTTATCTCAAGCTAAAGAGGAAAGCTTGGTGCTAGTTCTCAAATATCTTAAAATTTTCAGTTGTAGTCCTATCAAAAAATTATTATATTTGTTAGGAGTAGGCCCCTAAGGCTATTTACTCAGAGCCTCTTTTCATCAAACCTAGTCTTATAGCTCCACAAATATGCTTCAAAAGTAAATGAAAATGAGCTAATCTCACATTATCATACATTTCTTTCTATTAATAAAACTATAAAGTTAAAAGGTTGCTAAGAAAAAGGAGCCCTGTTGAAATATGTCTGCTTTATTTTGAAATAATTTATCATAGAATTAAATATTACATTATGGCTTGGAAATGTATAATAAGATAGTGTAGAGACAATGTACAATAATGTAAAGTAAGTGATAGTGAAGGAAGCCAACTTGAAAGTAAAGTTAGGCTAGGCCAAGATATGAACAAACACGCTTCTTTCTTAATTTATTCTTACACTTTTAACACTTTACATTTCTTCACACTTGCACATTGTTTAAATTTTCTGAAATGTTTTTTCATAAAGAAACACAGATAAAAGACAAAGAAATGTGTTTTATATGTATGTCTTTATATGAAAAACTATGTCTAACTGTGAAAATGTGAAGGAGTGGGAAGTATTAAAAGTATAAGACGAAATGGAGAAAGAAGTGTGTTTGTTTAAAGGATGTGTGAAGTCCACTTTTTCAATGTTTTATGCTTGTAAAAATATTACATTGTGGTTATTTATATTACTTTATGCACTAAAATTACTTGGAAAATGTTTTATTGCACAAATGTTTGTAATATTTAATGTTAATCTAACAAATAAAGTTATTATCACAACATGCAATACAATTTCTTCAGAATTTAAAAAAATTTCAATTCATAATGTACAAAACAGCTCAGAATGGCTATAATTGAACAGATATTTAGTATTTTAGATGTTATTTTTTATTGGCAAAGCTTCAAAGCCAGAATTTGTTTCAAAGCAAAGTCGAAGCTGATGTTTATTTGAAGCCAAGTTGAAGTTTTTAAGCTTCGCACACCCCTAGTTGTTCCTATCTTGGCCTAGTCTAAATATCCTTTCTGGTTGGTTTCTTTCACTATCACTTACCTTACATAAAATAAATATTAATAGATACATTTCTTAAGGAAGCAATATGGTTCAAAACATGTCTCTGATACTTATAGCTATTTCCAAAATTACTTGGGGACAGATGCAAGCCTTTGTGTAGACTACTTATAAATAAATCTCTTGACTTTACCATAAAAGTTTTGATATTCTCTTGCAGGGGAAAGGCCATTTGTATGCAAAGTTTGCCATCGGGCGTTTTCTCAGCAAGCCAACTTGGCGAAGCACATGAGCATTCACACAGGTGAACGTCCCTACCAGTGTCATTTTTGCCCCAAGGCATTCACTCAACGTGTGAACCAGGTGAAACATGAACGCACACATACTGGGGAGCGTCCTTACTCCTGCAGGTTAGTTTATTATAAAGATTACATTTAGACTAGCGCTGACTTACTCTAGTCAGATATTAACAGGTGGACAATTCATATTTAATTCGAAAAGACAGAAAGCATTTGAAAGACACACTTACTGTACACTCAAATAGAAAAAATATAGTAACTATACAGTTTTGTTCATTGTTATTATACACAGTTTCCTGTCACTGGCAAGGTCTGTATCAAACATAAGCCTCTCCATTTACTCCTGTCTTTCCACCACTCTGGCGCAATCCACTCTTCTCCACACTTACTTCAGCAAACTGTTTGTGGGTCTTCTTCTTGGCGACCTTCATTTTGAGCATTCTCCTTTGAATCCCCACTTTTTCACATGTCAATTCCACTCCAATCTGGTCTTCTTAATCCTATCCTGCAGGAGTCCCCCCCTCCTTTTACTCTCTCAACCTCTTGTTTCTCATCCAATCGATTTATTTTTTAGTTCCTCCAATATGATTTTCTTTAGTGAAAATCTAATGGTTTCAACATAGCATTATTAAAGAATTCTTAAATAAACATTAAAGTAATAGGATAAGAAGATGGGTCCTACATATTTATATATATATTTATACTTCAAAATACGATAAAATAATCATAAAATCATTTATTGTATGTAAAAAAAATTACAAAAATTTTCTCTTTTCCAAGTAAATACAATGCCTGTATTAAAAGGTATTGATGTGTGTACTATATTACACAAAATCAGTAACGTTTAAAAACGAAAAATAAGTACTTTTAATTATGTTTAAAATATTGTGTCGGGTTGGATAAAATGAAATTATTTAAAAAAATGAAATAGTATGAGAAAACTTTAGTTTACATTATTTTAAATGTAATGTATAACAGATAATTAAAGATCTTTACATTTATAACAAAACTGTGATCTTTTACAAGTGTTGGCAACACAAAACCTACACATATGATTTTCGAACTGTCATCCAGGTAAAAACCTAGCGTGAATGGAATATAGCTAGGTTTCTATAGTTATTGCTCAAGCTATTCCATGACATCTTTCATATATCTATCGAAGAGATGCACTGTTTCCTCATTATTGTAACTTATCTCCAATCAGTCATCCTAAATTCACTGTCTCATTTTCAAAATTTAACTACACCAGATTTGCATGATCCCTTAAAAAAATCATGTGTGATTTATTATCATTAGTGGCGTGCAGTGACTTTTATCAAATAAGACTAGGTTCGAAGACACCTTTCATCACGGGGCTAAAGAGGAACACACCCCATATAATGTACAAGATGTATCTTAGTAAATGCACTTTTACAGGTCATAGGTTACGCAAATTAGCTCCCTTCAAACAATTCGCAATATTTAGACATGGAGTAAACAAACAAATACATATATAAAGATATAAATTAAACAAAAACATGAATAAAAATAAACAAATAAATAAGTAAACAAGTAATAAAATATTAATGGTAAAATCTTAACTTTATTTGTATATTAGTGCAATCCTTCTGTCACCTTTATAGATGATTTTTGACTCTGCAGTTCATCTAGCAAGCCTTTTTCAACTGACAACAGGGAAAGTGTGGAGAGCCTATTCTCACACTGGGTGTTACCACAGCTGTCTTAATACGTTTCATACAAGAGTGGATGTGCTCACTGGTATTGTTGATAGTTCAAACAACCTAATTTATGTGTTTCTTGGAACACTTCTTCTGCTGAGACTGTTTCCTCCAAGAACTTTATAATTTCTGTCACAGTCTTGCCTGAGAAATCTGATAGTCTATAAACCAACACTAATTCACTCCGAAAATTGCCAAAATTGAAAAGACTACCATAGCTTGATCCAATTGACAAAAATAAACTGCCAGGAAATCAAGATTTGAAGCTCTGAAAATTTTTTATATCAAGTAGCTCAATAAATTGCAGCTTATTAAGATCTTGAAACCTCAGCTCCATTTGCCCAACCATGGTGTCAATAATTTCATTATAAGGATGCACATATTTGTTTCTGGGATTCAATGAGTCATCTTCTCTGCATCTCTTCTTAGGAACTTCCACAGTGTCATCATCTTCTAATGTATATCTCTTCAAAGTTGTTTCTAGAATCTTCGAGTTGAGAAATCGTCATTTTTACTTTATCGATGCCATATTTCACATCAAAAGGTTTGGTTTGAAGAGTTTTGAATAATGTTTCGGTGAGAGAAAAAATGTGGCTGAAAACCTTCAGTAGAAAGGCGAAATTGTAATCTTTCAATGACACATACCCTTTAGGAATTACGAAAGCATCAGTCTCCCAACTATATGAATTTTCAGCAATATTCTTTAAAAACTGTATGAGTTCTGTATTATTTTCATTCACAGTGTTCATAATTCTTGAATTTTAATTCCAATTTGTACTGGCAAATGTTGGAAACTGCTTCTTTAACTCAAATTGATTAAGAACGTTAATCATTTCAATGAATGTGAAAAGAATTTTAAATGCCATTCAATGGCTTAAAAAATATCTTGCATTCTGTTATCTGATTCACAGACTGAGAAAGAACAAGATTGAGTTTGTGAGCTTAGAAGTGGATAAAGAGTGCACCTGGGCATCTCTTTTTCACAAGTGTCTGTACACCGTTTAAATGTCCAAAAAATGTAGTGGCTCCATCATACGCTTGTGCTACAAGTTTTTACTCACAATTGAAACAAGAAAGGATTAAAAAAACATGCTCACTTTAAACAATTGTAGTGCAATCACTGCTGACATCTGAAAAACCAATAAATCTTTCATAAATGTTGACATCTTTCACATATCGAAGGACTGTCGAAAGTTGGAGAAAGCTTTGCATTGTCCGTAGTTTCGTCCAACATTATTGCTAAAAAAATGCATCATTTATTTCCGACTTAATCTTATCCAAAATTACATCACCAGCCCATTCAATGATGTCGTTTTGACTTTTGTTGGAAGTTCTTTTAAACATTCCCCTACTCTGGAGATTGAAATACAATTTACTATACTATTTAGAAAGTAGTTGCATTTGTTCATTGTAGTTTCCCCGTTTAAGGGAATCTTTCTGTTTGTCTTGACCTCTGAATGGCAGCTCTTGTTTAGCCAAAAAACAGCTCACATCAATTAATAGTTTCATTAGTTCTCGGTTTGAATCAACCTCTGCATTATGTTTTAATAGGTCTAACCTTTTTTGCTCACTCAGTTGAAAATCTATTCTGGTTTACCTGAAAGTTTTTAATTTAGTTATTGTGGATAGGTGAGAGTGAGTCTTTTCATGGCGCATCTTGGCTTTGTGAAAATTGCTGATATCACAAAAGCCGTTATTATCCCACACTCCCTGGTTTGTTTCGAATAACATAAAAGACCAACAATACAGCCTGTTTCTTGATTTGCATGCAATTAACCATTTTGAAATAGTATAATATTCTGTTTCGAAATGTTGTGTATAGTCCTTCATTTTTTTTTAGCAGAAACGTCCGGAGTTGGCCTACCTTTCATTATTACTTGCTGCTTTTCTTCAAAAGTGAGGGCTTCAAATGAAACTGCAAAAAATCGGTTGAGAACGCAGCATTGCAAAGGTGATCGGCACTGCTACATCCCACTGAACTACCTTCACTAACCCTGCTACTTGTCTCAGGTCCCTTCCCCAAGCTTTGTTGTGAGGGAACAGTCTCCAAATCCGAGTCCCCTTCCATATTTCACACTTTCAAACACTGTCAAACTAAATTGCCAGTCGAACACTTTAACACTTCACAAGTTAATACTACAATAATGGGAACAATTACATAAGCTTAGCAACAAATCTACCACTTATAAGAAACAAACAAAAATTACTTTTACGGAACGCCAAGCGTTAGCACATATCTTATTATACAGACAGACCAGCATGGCTTCAACTGGTCTTCTTATCGGGGAGAGCCGATAAGACTCAAGCGCTATCTATGCTAGGTGATAGAGGGGAAGGGGGCCGCACAAACAACAGGAATATCATTGAGTATTGTGACATTGCTTCTGATGCTAGTGTGTTGTCATTGTCAGGGATTAGGGGGAGGGGGGGGGGGTCACACAATTAGTGAGAATATCATTGAGTATTGTGATGCAAATTGAGACTTAGATAGATTTGATTTTATGCTTTTATTTCCCATGGAAATTTAACTCAAAATGGATAAACTAAAAATGTCTGAGTACTAGCCTAGTACTAGTCCATCGACGGCATGCCACTGATTATCATCATCGTTATTATCACCAGCTTCATCGTCATCATTAAAGTGAAGTCTTGACAAATAGTTCTACTGCAAAATGATTGTAAACAAATACTTTTTCATCTGCAAAGCTTGAAACATGCACAAAACAATCCCACATTATATTTAAAAAAAAATCTGTTTTAGTCCTATCAAAACTTGACTTATATAGAGGCAGGCTAGATATAGGTTCCCAACCTTTTGCTTTGATCTCAGAAATACTAATTTTTGTGTACACTTTCATAAATAAAAAAAAACTAAATTTAAACATTTTGACTGGTCAGAAGCCTGCTGATATTTTTTGTCTACATTTTGTTTAAAACCATATTACAAATATCACACACTCTCTTAATAATGTAAAGTAAATAATAGTTAAGGATTTTTAAACATCTGCAACACGTCGCAGTGCTCTACCATATAGCGCCATAATGGGAAAACTATTACCTATCTGGCAGTAGTGTAAAGCTTGAAATGTATTCCTCATTTCATTCTGAAAGCTTATTGTGTGTTTGGCATATATTTTGTTCCTACCACTCTTTCCTAGATACCATTTTAAATTCATACACTTTTAATTCAAAGGTGAAAAAATATAGTTTTTTAAGACTTATAGTGATATATTTGTTAACATTTATTGTGCCTGTTCATGTGAAAGTAGAAATTTATGGGTTTTGGTTTTTTTCATGACACATGATTTCTTTATGGAGATGCCCCTCCTAATAATTATATCTTTACCACAACCAACCCTTTCCTCATAACATTAAACCATTAGCAAAAATACTCACCTTTGAATTGAAAAAGTGTAAATTATGACATCACTACCGTCACCACACACTCTTAGACCTTGAGCCTACCGTGTGTAACACTAGAGGGTAGAGCACACGGTCTTGTTGTCCGGCTTACACACAGGGGGACTAGAGCTCTAAGCCACACTTCAATTCCGTTGGTCGAACATGGTAGTTCACTGGACTGGCGTAGCACAGGTCAGCCTTCTACATTCACTATACTGTGTAAACTTGAACTTCAGTTTGTTTGACCAAAAGCAACTTGTGACTGTGTTGTCAATAAATGGGTCCAAAATTACTTCAAGTGTTGTTGTTTATTTTTAACCAACTTTAAAAAATAACGCTTCCAAATATAAAAATCGTAAAGGGTTTTATGGTAGCAGCATGATTTCAATCCACGTACATCTGGGTTATGGGCCCAGCATGCTTTCAAATTAAACATTATAGTGAATGTAGAAGGTTGACCCATGATATGTCAGTCCGGTGAACTAACATGTTTGACCAAAGGAATTGAAGTGTGGTTAGAACTTCATTCTCGTCCATGTGTAAGCAGGATAGCAAGCCTGCGTGACCTACCCTCTAGCATTACACACAGAAGGCTCAAGAGTCTAAGAGAGTGCGATGACGATAAAGTTATGTCATACAATACAAAAAGGAACTTGCATTCACTTATTAGTTTGTATATGTTGTGTATAGCCTGAACAGGCATTTAATGCAGTAAACAACACATTTGTAGTTTCTCATTGCAGGTTTTGTGGCAAAAGGTTCACGCAGCAGAGCAACATGGAGAAACACGAGCGCGTACACACAGGGGACAAACCTTACGACTGTAAAACTTGCTCACGCAGCTTCACCCAGCAAAGTAACCTAACCAAACACATGGCTGTTCACTACAAGAACAAGCCTTTTAGGTGTCAGAACTGCGCCAAGTCTTACACGCAGAAGAGTAACCTTCTCAAACATGCCAAGAAGTGTCCTTGTGTTGAAGTCACTTGAATTCACTTCAAAACAAAACTTTGAGATAATCTTTACATACCATATTTATTTTAATATATTGAGAATATATTTTAAAGTTTGTTTTTCTCACAATACAGGCAAGCAAATCTGATCCAAACATCTTGCTTTGAGCAAGAAAATCAAGTAATTGATGATTAACTGAATGTCACAGAACATTCAACTTTCTTCCTTTTCATAGACAATAAATGTGAAGTTCAATGACTATTGAAAATAATTTATATTCAATATTAAAGGGAAAATATTTATGACTCATTAAGCAAACATTGAATGTATTCAAACATATTTTACAGTTACTATGGTCAGTTTTAACTTCAAAAAACAACTTAAACCATTTTTTTATAATTCAATAGCCTTGAAAACACACCACACTCCCAATTAAAAAAACTTTCAAACAATTCTTCTCATACTCATTTGTAGGGTTGTGTGAAGCTTCTAAAATTTCAACTTAGCTTCAAATATTCATTTACTTTGTCCTCAATTCAACTGTAAGAAAGTGCCAACATTTGCAGATAAAGGTTGTCATGTGGTCATCACAACAAACCCTCTGGCCATTAATCTCAGTTTTATAGACCGGAGAAGCTACCTCTTTATTCAAGTAGCTTCTCATTTGTCTTCAAAAGGCCAAGTATGACCCCGTTCCAGACCCCCTGCTTCACAGAAAAATATGAAAGAGCCTGAGATCAAACCCAGTACCTCTGGAACTCGGTAGCCAGGAACTCTTGACCACTAGACCACAGAGGTTGTCTTACATGTTATGATAGTATCTTAATTTATCAGCTTAGGACAAAATATCTTAGACATATTTGCTATATAGCAGTTTGTAAATTATATATAATATAAAGTCATATGTATAATGTATGCATCATGTAATATTTTTTCTCGGCATTAGGCCTAAACATTTTTAAAAAAATTATTCGTTTTGGTTTCAGGAATATTCCATATTATTCTATTCAACTTCTCTTTGAATTTAAAAAGATGATTTAAAACACCCCTACTGATTTGGGTGTTAAAAAATTATCCTAACGTATGATGAGCCTTAAAATAACATATTTAATTCTATCCATATGACGATTTTAATTCGAATTCAAAAATCAAACAACGATTACAATTTTTGCCACATCTTTTATCTAACAAACCATTTAGTATGTGGATGTTTATGTACTCCATTGAATTATTTGAAACTTAATATTTTTACTTTCTCTCGACCCATTGGAGGGAAAAGTGTTTTGATCATAAAGAATAATTGAATTTGAGATTTTGATGGATATTGTTGACATTTCTGAAACCAAATAGTGTTTTTTGCAATGCTGGGTGTTTGTGTGTGCGCATGCACATATGTATCTATGCCTAGAGCCGAAACCATTTAACGGTTGGGCTAAAACTTGGTATTTAAGGTTTTCATAAGGTTCCATAGAGAGGTTTTAGAAATCATATATTTAACCCAAAAACTAAGGGAGTTTGGGTGAAAGGAAGAAAAATGATTTTCTCAAAATCATCTCTAATTTTTTTGGTTAAAATTCATATCTAGTTGCTGTTTACATTACAAACAAAGTGGTACAAATATTAAAAAAAAATCTGTGAAAATGACTTAGAGGGTACTTAACAAAAGCAGGTATTTCCAATTTTGATCAGATCCCCATACTCCTTTTAAATACAAAATAACTTATGGCTCATCTAAAGTTATAGGACTGTTAAAAACAAAAACATTTTAGTTTAAATATTTTTTTTTATAAAACCTAGCTGTTAACCATTTTCTTTAATGGAGGTCTTTGGAATGGGTAATTGATTGTTGAACATATTGTATAAAAATTAACTTATGAGCAGGTTGTAAACAATTTTTTGTTGTGTTAGTTGCTTAATGTTACCCCGTGTTGATTAAAACCAACTTTAGTGGGATCCTTTTGTTGTGTATAAAGACACAAAATAATGTAAAGTCAAAACTGGACATGAAATTATAAGATGACAAAAATAATATTTTTACTTATTTTATGTATAACTCCACACTCTTTCATATTCATTATTTTTTGGGGAGAAATCATGTCTCAAAAACAAATAAGAGAAGAGGTCTTCCTTAAAAAAGTTATCAGAAGCAAAAAATATTAGGTTAATATTCTCTTTTTTGCAACAGCAAATGGCAAGTATAATTCATTAACTTTATAGTGCAAAATGGCATAAAATATTATTTCTCAGGTCATAATTAGTAATGTTTGTGTATTATTGTTGATCATTGTCCTTGAAACTACTTTAGTGCAAACCCACTTCGTGGCGTAGTTTCGTGGCGTAGTTAGCTAACATGCTAGTCGAGTTGAGCTAGACTGCCGAGGGTGGGGAGATCAAGGTTCGAATCTTGGTCGGGTGAACTGGGGGTGGTTTTTTCTAAATGGTTTTCCCTCTACCTCCACGCAAATGTGGGTTCACTTCTTCTAAATTCAACCTTCCAATTCCTAATCCATTTAGAGTAATTAATACTTAAGCGTATAACCCAAATGGGTAGTAAGATGCGGTGCTAAATAAATAAAAAATACTTTAGTGCAACCTAATATTTTGCATTTAAAATGTATATTTTATTATTTTCACAAAATTGAATGTATTGTATACTTTGTATAGTGGTAAATTGTTTGTTTCTGCCAGATTGTCACTTTTCACACATTATTTATTATACCTTAGTTTGAACCACTTTTGTTCCAAGAACTCTTTAAAGTAATTTCTAATTTTTGAAATATATAATCGAGTATTATTTGTATTAGTTTTAAAATAACTGTCATGTACAAACTGTATTAAAAAAGCTTTTCAATTTTATATTTAATTGTAATGAAAAATTATTTATTTGTAAATATGTGTAAATTTTTGTTAAGTAGTTTTATTTAAATAAATTTTGTGAACAATTTAAAATATTTTATTTTCAACCTTTCATTTTAAATAAATGTTGTCACAAGTAGTGGTTACATGGTTAATTCAAATAGCTCCTCATTTGTCCTCATGAGGTTGAGTTCGATCCCATTTTAGACCCACTGATTCACAAAAAAATTCTGGAAGCACCAGGGATTGAACCTGAGACCTCGGGTCTTGTAGCCAGGAACGCTGACCACTAGATCAAAGAGGTGGTCAGTTCAAATAAAATAAAAAATAAAATAAAGTGTTAGTCTAAAAGGATATAATATAAGGTGAATGTAGGAGATTCAAATACCAAGGCAGTATTTGGATAGAAATGTACAGGGAAGGAGATGAGTCAGACATCCTAGATGGATGGTAGTTGGACCAGATTAAAGATGACTTCAATAGCAAAAGGGAGACTTGGGAAATTGTAGTGAGATCAAATTATTATTATTATTATTATTATTAGTGCCGCGTCTTACTATTCGTTCAGGTTATACGCACTTGTGTAATGGTAGGGTGATTGTGAGATGAAATGGGGGATCTACAGTTTGACGTGGAATCCGAACCATGGTGGAGACCTGACATCCCACATATTCACAAGTTGTGATTAATACATGTCTTGTCAGAGGTGAAGAAAGGGTTTGGCAATTGGATAAATCTGTTCCGGGACTGAGAATTGACCCCGGACCCCCAGCACAAATGTCTGACATTACCCCTAGACTGGTTGGCCATCTAAGGAAACGAACAAGAATAGAAATAATTGGAGGCAGATTAAAAAAAAATTTCTACCCGGTTCATTGGAGGAACACGATGATGAAGTTGATTCCTAAAGGTTAAAACTGTTAATGTGGCTGATGAATTAACGTAGCAGGGAGGGTAGCAGATTGCAAATAGTTTCACTCTTTACCTTTAATACTAAGTAAAAAGTAGTCAGGATATATTTAATATGTGTAGTGTGGAGATGATAGTTTTATTAATAACTAGCATAAGTACCCGGGTTAACTGCCTGAAGAATTGCATGGTTACCGCGGGCAACGCTTTTAGGCAGGAAAAAAACGCATTTTAGTTATTCCAACTTAAGTTTTTAATAAAATTTAAAAAATACAATCAAAAATTTAAAATTCTAGCTTCAAGATGTATGTGTTTGTGCACCTTTTTGTACTAATTTTAAAATTTCAGCCCTCTGTGTTCAATAGACATCGTGCAATGCTAATGACAGACATACAAATAAACTCTTCGCTTTATTAATATAGATTATTTGAATAATTTTATACATGGGGTAAAACCAATATAATCTAGTGCATAATTCATTTCAATATAACAGGCATAGTGATGCATCAATGTTCATATTAGTAGAGAAAAGGTTTTTTTTACTATTATAATTTGAAAATGAAATTAAACTTAAAAAAAAAGAAGAAGAACCTGCTTTAGTGGTCACATAGTTTAAGGCATGTGATGAACTGGAATACTGATGACGTGGAGGTGTTGAGGGTGGAATTTGCCTCAATGGTTTCCCACACTTCCTCTACATAAATATGGCTACATTTTCCCTAAATTTTACCTTCCACATACCACTCCATTAGTGTAAATATATGCATAGCCTGAACAATTAGTAAGCTGCAATAGGGATACTAGATGTTTCTCTTTTTCTCAAACATTTGAGCTAAGGCGAAAAAAGTGCCATCAAATTCAAATGAAACCTAAACTATGAATAAATTGTGCAAGTATTTAACTTCCACTTGTATCTTTCATATAAATAAGGTAGCTTATTTGTTTTTTGTGAATTAAATTTAAACATTTATTTCTAATTACAACTTTTTTAATGGTAGTAATTAGTAAATACAAATTTTACAGAACTTGAACCGAACTAAGAACAAAAACTTTACTTTTCTCAAGATTAAAAGCACTTTAATACTTGACAATTTCTGTTGTAAAAGTTTTTGTTATACAAGTGTGATCATAAGAGGGCTTTCACATGATATGGTTTATGTTGTACAAGTTTTCATCATTTTTATCAAAATTTGTAACTAAACCAATATATTTTACAAAAATTTTAAAGTCTTATATATTATAATAAATATCGCTCCTTACTCTCAACTTAAGAATGTTTTCTAAAATGATTAATCATATTTATTAAGTTTTAAGATTGAGTTCTATTCAATAACTATTTTAATTTACTTTTCATGTAAAACATCTTCATAATTGTAGGGACGTATAATGTGCGAGGCCGTACTATATTCAGGCCATTACAGTATTTAGTTTATATATTACTCCAATAACAACACCAATATATTGGTGTCAACTTGACTCACCATTATTATTTGGCCAAACTGGGGACATGACAATAGGATATTATAGTGAGGACATCCGTTTGCTAAGCAAATCGGCCATGACTTTTGATCAGACAGCTATAAACAATTGGATTGTGTGAAAGACTATATACTTCCTGATGTATGAGTAGGCACATGACAAAAACTCGTACAACAGAAACCATAGATTGTGAACGAGCACTTTGGCCTAACATTTAAAGTGTTTATTTGAAGAACCAGAGCAAGAACTATAACAGATAATATTTTGGTTCAATGCTCTAGTCATAATAGTAATGACACCCAAAGCTTACAAATCAATTACACACCTCTATTTAGTGAAAGACCAAAGCTACCATGTTCATTTTGATCAGACCCAATCCATGTCCAGCTTCTTGCTTGTTGTGACACTGGGTAGCACAGTTATTTTGTAGCACTATCAAGAAGAAGAATGTTATGTGGGTGCACTAAACACACAAGATCAATAATGTTATCATTATTATTATTATTAGCACCGCGTCTTACTACCCATTTGGGTTATACGCACTTACGCTAATGTGTAATGGTAGGGTGATTGTGAGATGAAATGAAGGACCTACAGTTTAACGTGGAATCCGAACCACGGTGGTGGCCTGGCATTCCCCACATTCACAAGATGTCTTGTCAGAGGTGAAGGAAGGGTTTGTTAATCATATAAATCTTTGCCGGGACCGAGGATCGAACCCCGGCCGTCAGCATAGAAGTCTGACACCTTACCCCTAGACCGCCAGGTCACCTAATAATGTTATCAAAATTAACCTGAAATCAATCTTATAATTCGGTAACTCGGACTTGACTTCCAGAGGAAGTTGCCTACTCATCATACCCACAATGAGATGTGTGATGATAGTTATTATGAAGCTGAGAATCCTATGCGAGTCTTAACATAACTTAAACCTAATTAATCAAACCTTGGTGACAGTTGGGATCATTCCCCAAAGGGAAAAATATCCAATGTACCAGCCGGGAATCTAAACCGGAACCCCTAGGCTCGTAACCAGGTGCACTGACTCCTACACCACAGGGCCAGTTAACTAAATAGAAATAACACAGTTAAAAAAAAGTGTTAGAAACTACACATATATTTTTGTTTTCAGTCAACACTAATTCTATTTTAGTATGTTAGTATTATTTTAATTTTACTTTACTACTATGAACAACCATAGATCATATTTCTGGACGTATAAATAAATATATTAAAGTAGTTCTAGGAACTTTTGTAACTGTCCTTCCTACTATGCTCTTAATATACCTACCAACTGGACTATTGACATTACAATCTCACATCACATCATTGAAACAATAGCCTGCATATGAAACGAAAGACAAAAGTATTTTTTTAAATGTATTACTTTACATAATATTATATATAATACGAATTGTAACTTAACTTCTGGTGAGTTTGAATTCCCGCCATTTACTGAACTGTCATGCAGCACGTTTGGCAACATTGTAACACATCAGCTGTGAAGTGTGAACTGAACATGGATTCCGGTAAGGACAAAGAACTATGCACATTGCACAGCTGTTCAGTTGTCATTCACTGTAGACACCAAACATTTTGTATGAATCATAAGGCAAATCGAAAACAAAGGCTTTTGTTACTATTTCCATGTGACGTGCTCGGTTCTCACTTTAGTTGGATGATCTGAAATACCAAATGTGTTAAAAAAAAAGTTTATCTTCTGCTTCGTATTATATTATTACAGAAATTTAGTATGTACAAAAGTGGAGTTTAAAATAACTCAAAACAGGTGAGGCCTTTAATAACATACACAGACGTTCAATTCAATTATATGGGTTTTTCATTCTTCATACAATAAGAAAAAAATCGAGTTTAATTTTTGTATAAACAGTATAATATTTTTAAGTTATTCTAAATAGTAAATTTGTTTACCGATTAATCTATATTAATTTTATTCTTACAAGTAAATAGCCAGTGTCATATTAAAATAATTATTGTATATAAATGTAAGAAAACTGCATCACTCCAAGATAATTTAAACTGAATTTGTTTTGCCTAAGACTTGATATTTTTTAAATAGTTTATTCAATTACTATTTAAAATCCATTTTTTATTTTGGTCTAGAAACCCCTTTGTACTCAATTTGAAAACTTAAGAAAAACTTCAAGAAAGACTACATGGTTTTTGAACAGATGTTGAAGAGCCAGTGTGTTTTATGACCTCTTTAGACCCGTTGAGTGGCTGTTGCAGATTGTTGTGAACATAAGGGTTTAAGTCGTATTTCGATCCATAACACAGTATCCAATCCCTAACAAGTCACTTCCACATACAAATAACTCTGTGGCAATATGGGCTGCCAAAGAAAGAGTAATAAACTATTTAGGTATAAAAATCCACCTTAATTAATACACCTGGCAAGAATTAGAACCCTGACCGCACTGGCAAACCAGACCAGATAAGACTGACTGGTACATTAGCCCATGAGCCAACATTGCAAATTAAGTTTTATATATCTTAGTGCTAAAAATTATTTAAATGATAGGCCCAAACAAACAAAATAGTTAGCAATTTTAGTAAGATCCAGTGCAAAAAAATAAATAAAAGCATCATGCTTTCCCCCAATTGGACGATACACATTTTGTATAGTATGATTTTCATTGGAAGCCTGTTATTTTAAAACTGGAAACTCATGTTGTGACAATGGCAGGGTAAAATAAATTACAATTATTGTATTTACATTATTAACACTTTTATTAAAATGCTATGGAGAAATCATACAGTAATCCAAGGAAGTATTATTGACGGCTTTTGATAACTTTCTAATAAATCAAATAAGACTTAGGTTATTTATAGAATGCAAAATTTTACTGACTTTCAATCAATGTTGGTGGCTGATAGTGGGCTTCCTATAATTCCACTAAAGGGTTAGGATGGTGAAAGGTATAATCTAGAGGAAATGTACCCTCATTTGTGTGGGAAGAAAGGTTGGAAAACCACTTAGGGTCTCTCGGTACACCCAACTGGGATTCGAACCCCGATCTCTTGTCATCAGTAATTCACTATATTGCGAGAGTGATGCCTTAGAATATGCAGCCACCAAGGCGGGTTCATACACATATTTGAAATCCTCAATTTAAGGTGAGGCTGTAGGGAACGTGAGAAAAGGCCATTGTGTTGGCACTTTTTATAGCAAACTTTTTTTTGGCCAAAATAAATAAAATATTTCTCCAGTAGTAATTTTCTTTTCATGCTGACATCAACATTTGTTGAATATTTGTCATGAGCTTAGCAGCATTAGATGAGAAACTTTTTAGATGAAAAGTTGTCATTAAATTCCAGAACACCCTTGACAGAAATATAAGAACTGTAGCAGTCACCATGTGAAGAAAATTAAACTCTTTGTTTCTACATGATAAATATTTGATTTCTTTTGACCGAATTTTTTAAAAATTTAAATGTGACAAAACACCATTTCTGGTCTCCCCTACATCTCCACATTAAGGAGATAGCATATGATTACTTTGAAAAAGGTTCAATAAATTCTTTGGTGAGCTTTTTCCTGTTATACACCTTTATAAACACCCTTCAACATAAGTTTTTAACTATAGAATTCTCTTATTTTAGTCACTTGAAGAGTAAAAATGTGGCAGCACTTGGAACCTGGAAGTTCCCCAGTTGACTGGTGTGAAGGGAACTACCTCATTTCTCCCCTTATTGCAGAGTTCGTCAACACGGTAATTAGATCTATTAAGTATATCACTTTTAGTGATATCACTAGGCATAGACAATTAAAACTAAGAGTAATATAGGTACCAATAGCAAAGCTGACAGGGAGTAGAACCAAAATATTAATCAGGGTTGGTGTTTGGTTTTATCAAACCAAGTTTTATAAACCTAGTTCTAGTATGAAAATAGAACAAAGGTTATTGCTCTATCGATTTCAATATATTTAACCAGGAGCTAGCCCTAATTTATGACCTAATAAGATAAGTATCATACCCTATTAATTTAATAAATTTAAATCATTATTTTAAATTTCTTTTGACTTATATTAAGTTAGACATCACAAATCCTGCGATAATCCATTGTTTCTTAACTCTTATTTAGATTTTTTTTCATCCATATCTCTTATATATATTTCTTAACAATAGAAAGCCCAAAGCGGTCATTTTGACTGCTTTAAGAATTCATTGTTTCATAATATCTGTAATTGTTAAGAGAACCTATTGGTGCTTTGTGACTTTTCATAAAATAAGGGTGGGGGGGG
>CABFOV010004684.1:25432-49953 GCA_902141375.1 Timema poppense | reverse complement strand
ATTCCTCACATTAACAAGATGTCTTGTCAGAGGTGAAGGAAGGGTTTGGTAATCAGATAAATCTTTGCCGGGACCAAGGATTCAACCCCGGCCGCCAGCATAGAAGTCTGACACCTTACCCCTAGACCACCAGGTCACCGCCTAATCTTAATTAAATTATGTAAAAAAAAATAAGACCTGAATGAAAATTTTACCGCTTTTTTTGAGGTACAGGCGGGTTTACGCATGTATATTAATTACACTAATGTGTTGGCTTGAGGAAGATAAAGTTTAAAAAAATGTTCACACATTTGCTTGAAGGAAGCTTGGGAAACCAATTGGGGGGAGGGGGAAATTACTATCAATAGGTTCGGCCGGGATTTGAGCCCCAAAATCCTCATCCAAGCCAAACCAGATTAAATAACTTTGACATATAAACTGTGTGGCCATCGGCATGATTCAATTTTATCTGTTAGAAGCCCTATTTCACAACAGCTATTAATATTAGGCCCTCGCAGGTATTTGAACCAAGATTGGGATTAAGCCAATACAACAATATACATATCCGCTTTGGTGGCTGCATGGTCTAAAGGGTCTTTCTCGCAGTAGACAAGATGCCGGTTATGAGATCGAGGTTTGAATATTGGTCAATTGTAGGGAGGTTTTTTTTTTCCAAAATTGTTTTCTACTCTCCCTCCACACAAATGTGGGTATACTTCCTTTAAATATAATCTTCCTCATCCCTTAAAACCATTAGCTTAATTAGTATAAAAGAGTATAGCCTTAAAAGGTAGTAGGACGCTGTGCTAGAAAAATAACAAAAAAACCCACATAATAATCGATTGAAGTTGAACTAAGGTGTCAGACAATATTTTAAACCAGTAGTTCCCAAAATGTTTAAGGTCATCACCCCCTTGGTTCCATAAACTCATCCCAAGTTCCCCTACCTTACTCTTTAAAAACATTATTCAGAGTAGTGGTTTAGAAGACCAACTGAGGAAGATAACACAATAAAATGTATAACATTACATTTAATGACACATCTATTCAAATTCCAACTAAAGATTTTTATTATGATTAATTTAGAAAAATCATTGTATTTAAAAATTCAAAACAATAACATTTAATGACACAATCATTCAAATTCCAATTAAAGCTTTTTAGGATAGTTAATTTAGCATTATTGATGAATTTAAAAATTAAAAACAATAACATTTTATGACAAATTTATTCAAATTCTAATTAGATTATATAGTTTAATTAATTTAACAAAATTGATAGATTCACTCTGTGATACCGACTTTTCAAAGTCTGATGGTTACATAGCAAGTGTCTTAAATACCACTTTTAATAACTACTTCACTGTCCAATATATTATTAAAGCAATGCATGGGCTTGATGAAGGGATTCCAGTTTCCCAAAGTTATTTAGCAGGAGTATAATATCACCACCACCTCTAGCAGCCCTCCTGCAACCACCATGACTCTTAGCACCTCTCTTAGCTAATCTCCTGAGGGGCGGTACAGAACACTTTGGTAACCACTGTGTTCAAACCATCACTACACAGGAGTAAAATTTTGTCTTCAATATTGGTTTACGGTGACCTGGCGGTCTAGGGGTAAGGTGTCGGACTTCTATGCTGGCGGCCGGGGTTCAATCCTTGGTCCCGGCACAGATTTACCTGATTACCAAACCCTTCCTTCACCTCTGACAAGACATGTACTAATCACAACTTGTGAATGTGAGGAATGCCAGGTCTCCACCGTGGTTCGGATTCCACGTTAAACTGTAGGTCCTTTATTTCATCTCACATTCACCCTGCCATTGCACATTAGCATAAGTGCGTATAAGCCGAACGGGTAGTAAGACGCGGTGCAAATAATAATAATAATAATAATAATATTGGTTTAGGGATGTAAATACAACTAACTTTGGAGGAAATGTTTTAAAATCCTCTAGTAATGGATTATAACTGTCAGAAATTGCAGAGGTGAATATTTTCTTAGCAAAATTGTATAAACAAAAGTCTTACAAAATGCGAGAGCAATGTATTATTATTATTATTAATAATAATAATAATAATAACAACAAACTGTTGCTTGTTCCAGCTGAGCCGGAGCCCATGGGTTGCGTGGAGATCATCGCTACACTGGGCTCCATTCTTATTTTGATCTTCACCTTCCCGTTCTCACTATGCTTCAGCTTCAAGGTTAGATACTGCTTCACTCACATTTTATTTTTGCTATCAGTCATCTGGACTTGTGAAGATGTCTTATGTTTTTATTACCAAACTCCAGACTACGCTATTCAATCCTTTATGTTGATTGAATCGGGGTATATATTACACAAAATGCGGGTACATTTCCTCTGAATTATATATTCCTCATCCATACCTACTAATTAGTGTAAATATGGGGTTAGCCCAATGGAGTACTAAGACCCAAGTGCAGAAAAAAGTAAATTTAAAAAATTTTCTAAGGGCATGGGCAATCTATACATTACCACCAGTTGAATTATCGAGTCTTGCTTTGTTAAGTTAAGTTATCTTATTTAAATAATGTTCCTTAAATTCCTGTGGGGTGTCGGTAAGTACTTTCCCACACGTTCACTGGACTAAGAGCATTACATTATAACCTCATCTCTGGCTCTTTGCCCTAAATTATAACTTCAGCACTGGCTCTTTAGCCTAAACTACTACCAGCACTATCTCTTTGACCTAATTATAACTTAAGCACTGGATTTTTTTTATCTAAATCATAACTTCTGCATTGTATCTTTAACCTAAACTGTAACCATCACCTGGCTCTTTGACCTCATTTATATTCAGCACTGGTTCTTTGAACTAAATTATATTCAGCACTGGCTCTTTGACCTAAATTATAACCATCACTGGCTTTTTTACCTAAATTTAAAATTTAGCATTGGCTCTTTGACCTAAATTATAGCCAGAACTGGCTCTCATTGACCTAAATTATAGCTTTAGCACTGGCTTTCATTTACTTACCACCTTAAGTAAACCCAAACATGATTAAAATCCCAACCTCATCATCAGCAACCAACAATGAGCCTGACTTTTAGACCACATGACCACCAATGTGAGTCACTGTCAAATTATCTTTAACTACAACTAAAAATACTTTTGTCATAAACATAACAGCAGATATTGTTTGGAATAATTATATCACTTTGTTTGTTTATTTATCTCTGTGGTTGATAAGAATAATCAATTATATTGAGTGACAATAGAAATGTCAAGTATCAAAGTCCTCATATTCATTCAAATATATGGGATCAAGAATTTTGTTCCTTCTCATAAATGTTGAAACAGTTTAGTTTGAATCTCAATATCTCTTGCAACTTTTATTTTGGAAGCATTGTTCCAAATTTAATTTGATAATGCTAGAAAATGTTACATTCCAGATAATTGGTAAAGGAAGAGTAATAATGCTATGTTCTTAACCACTGTGTCCTCATTTGACCAACTATATACATAAGCTCTGCCCCACATACATGATAAGGTTTTCATACTTGACCAATAACTAATAAGTGTTCTACTGAGTGATGAGAACAATTTCCACGACATAAGTATGCATTATCAAGTATATTAGAGGCTATCTTATAAACCAAAAAAAGTAACCATGCATCCTAATCTTTATATTTAATACTCTATGCTTAGTTTCTCTGTTTATTTTTATTGTATCTATATTCAATTGGAGAGTTGAACTTTTTTTGATAGATTAAAACGTTACTAGCTTCATTCCTTTGCACATTTGCACCTATTTGTCATGGGAAGTATTTTTTGGCTCTCACTTTTTATAGCAGTTGTCAATTTTAACGATTGGAAGCTAAATATAATTACAGGTTGTCACTGTTAGCTACTCTACAGCAAATATTTGTTTATATTCTTTATAATTTTCCTCAATGTTCATATAAGGAATAGACACACACTTACGACTACTACATGTCCTATCCAATTACTAACACACATGCGCCACCTATTGCTCTTGTGTGTCTCCCAGGTGGTGCAGGAATATGAGAGAGCCGTCATCTTCAGGCTCGGCCGACTCCGTAAGGGCGGAGCTCGAGGCCCAGGGATATTCTTTGTGCTGCCATGCATAGACACCTACTGCAAGGTGGACCTCAGAACTGTGTCCTTTGACGTTCCACCCCAAGAGGTCAGTAGCTGTACAAACTGAATAATGGATGATTCTGATGGTTAATATAATTGAATGGATGTAGAGGGAGAACATGTGGTAGATGGTTTTGTCGGTTTATCGTGTAATAACACTGTTTTCATCCTTTAGTTACTAGGCCTATAAATTAACACACATTTGATTTAATTCCTATATACATTTTATTTCATATTAAAGTAAATTTAATTTAGTAAGGAGCTGCTCAAATGTTGAGACACAGTAGACATGATTTTTCAGCATATCTTTGGAGAAACCTCCCTACAGCTCGACCTAGTTCACTTTCCCTGCAAGTCGAATGTGACTAGTTATTCATCTCTGATGATAGGTTATGATAGAGGTATTATGGAAGGGGAAGACAACACAAATATGTACCACACGTTTCTCAGCATGGTCGGTATTCTCCTGGTGAATCTTTGAATTAGACAACATGCTTTTCAGTGTGGTATATGGACTTTAATATTTGAAATAAACCACATTAATCATGGTGCTACAATGTAATAACCATGTTTAGTTTAAAATACAATAAGCGTATTAAAAAGTATTTTTCTTATTTAATTAAAACACAAACAACCATCAAATTATCAAGGGATATTTAACGTTTCGTGAGGGAAGGTCATGGAGCATAGCACTTCAATATACATTGAAGGGAAGTAGAAAGTATGGATAATGGATTATTTTGGTGAGCTATACACATTGTAGTGACCTGTAATGGAAGGTTAGTGAATATTTCTAACAGTTCATTAGAGAAAGTAGAAATAAAAGTGGCAATTAGTCAAGTTCTGACAACTTTAACAACCATGCAACACACTAATTCTTGGCAATGCAAATAAACATAATAAATAACTAATATGTCACTTAAGGCCACATTACATGTAACGACTTCCCCTTGGGCTTCCTCGTGGGGAAGTTACTGAAGGTCATTACCTATTACACTAGCAACTTCCCCATCATTTTCTCTAAGAGTAGATTTACTGGTGGGTCGAATCTTACTGCCTGTTTGGTTGGTGACAAGATGTCTGATAGCAAGGAAGAAAACACGGCATAGTTTTATAAAGGTCACTTACTTAGAAACTCCTTAGTGTGACAATGCAAATCAGTAATATTTAAGAAAAATGAACAATCACAAACCTACAAGTTGCCTCAGAGCAACAAGAAAACAATTCCTGCAGTTATATACTCTGATAAGAGCCTGTAGGAAAACATCCGAGACAGGAGACTGCCGCATGCGCAATAGAATAACGTGGAGAAACCCATCCCATTATTAGATGCATCAACTTCCCCATGGGCTTCTCGAAAATATCCCAACATTCGGATATTCACGGGGAAACCGATATGGTCTTCCTCGCATGGTTTTGCTGCATTACACATACCAACTTCCCCACGAGGAAGCCCATCTCAGGAAACCTATAGGGAAGACGTTACTTGTAATGCGGCCTTAACATTGGTATAGAAGAGGGAATAATCATTTGTTGTTCTCTTTTTTTAATTTCTAGCTATAGTCATGCTCTGTTGTATCATCTCATTTATTAATTTTGCAGGCTATTAGTGACAACCTCTGGCCCACTCTCTTTATCCATCCCACACTTATATTTGATATTACAAGTCATCCTAAGTTTATTTATTATATTTTATACGTTTATCTATATAATGTATTGGTTTGTTGCCTATACTTGATTTAAACTGTATTTTTTCATATGTTAGTGATATCATTTAGATTTAAGATTATCAGGCCTTGCAGTGAGTAAGAAAGCTAGTATGTTTATTCTTAAATTCTGAATGGGTTTAAATAGCAAGTAGGAGTTAGCACTGCACAGTTAGTTTGAAATTTGGTCTGGCTTTGAGCTGGTAACTCCTTTGTTAAGAGTGCTAACACACACTAGAAGGAGATTAGCACTTGTTGAAAGGGGACTATTACATATCAGGAGGGAATCAGAGAGGACTAACATGTATAAGCGTGCGCAAGGTGTGGCTGATTTGATTGATACTTCGAAAACGAAGGGAATGATATTGACGCCCCCGTCCCCTGAGAATATGTTTGAATTTTTTTTAACAATTACAATAAATTCACATCTGACAAGACATCTTGTGAATGTGGGGAATGCCAGGCCTCCACCGTGGTTCGGATCCCACGTTAAACTGTAGGTCCTCCATTTCATCTCACAATCACCCTACCATTACACATTAGCGTAAGTGTGTATAACCCGAATGGGTAGTAAGACGCGGTGCTAATAATAATAATAATAATAATACAATAAATTAGAAACAAAAAAGAATCAATGTCTTATTTTACAAGATTATTCTTTGATAAACAAACTTTATAAACAAACATATGTCGACTGAAAAGTACAATTTTCTTATAACTATAGTGAATAATGTCATCTAAGCCCTTATCCATAGCCAGCCTTTGTTCGATGAACAGGACCATGAGGTATTGTAGCAGGTTCTCAAGCCTACATAAACCCTAACCTTGGAATATTCATCGACTCACTTTCTAAAAAAAATGTTAAGTACTTTCTTCTTTTGTCTCTCCAACTTTTCTTGCCTTTTTGGGGCTATTGGGGGTGCCATGGCACTCATGCTGCACACACCTATGCTAACCTGTGCTATTGGTAGGAAATAAAGGATAGGATTATCAAATGCTAAGGGTAGACTCACACATACAGACTTACATCTGTTAGGAGGAAACTACTGCTTGTGAAGAAAGAGCTCGCACATGCTAAGAGGGAGAAGTGTTAGGAGGGGACCTCCACATGCTAAGAGGGACTAACACATGTTTAGATGGCACCTGGAGGTGCTAAGAGGGAAATAGAAAATACATTACCAAAAGAGCTTAATTAAGTTATGTATTTTTTAAATAGCCCTATTTTAACAAGCACCTCTCACGAAATATCAGCAATGTATGGAACTTAACCATTTCCTCTTGTATCAATCACTCTACTAATTCAATAATTTTATCTTTTAAATTGCGATTTGAACTTCAAATACCTCACGGAAAATAGTCTAAGCCTCCATAAAACTCATTTTTTAAAATTGGTAATTAAGTTATTGAGTTTTGTATCTATGATTATCATAGCATTTCACTAGCATTTTGTTAAAAAATAATGTTTATGATTTTGTTGACCTAAAAGGCATTTATTACTTTTATCATATCATTTTTTTGATCTGTTATGTGTTTATTAAACTATTAACTACTGTAAAAATCACCCTTACATACTACAGTATGGTCATTCTGGTTCACTACTTGATACAGGGAAATCTTCCTTTAACACTATTCAAAACATATTAAATAAAGCTATGTCGAATCCTTCCCCTAATTTATGAATCTGATTATTAATTTTAACTTTGAATTTCAAATCCTAATCTTGTAATTATGAACATAAAAAAGAATAGGAATTAACATAATAATAATACACAATTAAAATAACCAATTTTGTTTGTGCTATATTATTATTATTATTATCATTATTATCATCATCATCATCATCACGTATTACTACTCATTCAGGTTATACGTGCTTACTCCACACATTGTTTTTGCTAAAATACACTCATTATATCATTTAAGTGTTAAATAAATGGTCTAGGGTCTGTTTGTTAAGTTTATTCTATAATTATGCTGGGGCTGAACAAGCAGTGTTAGATCCAAAACTGATTTAATTTTAATTTAATATATATATATATATAATTTTTTTCACCTTGAATCTGATATTTTCTCAAATCTTTGAATTTCGAACATTCCAAGGAATTCTAGGTGTTCAAAGACACTAGGGTCCTATCCTTAGTACTACATTATTTGACAAATGACACCTGGCCCCGGGAATCCAACTGGTATCTTTGGTTTAGCACCTCAATTATCTACATCTGATCTATCCAGGATTCATCTTGTCCTCAGGAATTCTCTGAATGACACTATACCGCTAATACTAATATTAATTTCATCAACAATTTAATTCAACAGATATTTAAATACAAGCTGGTCCAAGAGACAGGTATGACACTGATTGCTTGGTCCCATAATAGAGAGGATTATAAGTAAATTATTGATACTGCAACAGCAAATACTTTTTTTAATTAATTTAAATATGACAGAGTTCTTTTAATCATAATTTTAAGTCCATTATAAAGGTCTCTTGATTGTTTAACAGATAGTGCCACTTCCTCAAATTGAGCTAAAATTTGATGCTTTAATTGGTATAGCGAATTTAAAACGAAGTAAATGTTTTAAAGTGCCCTTTTTCTGGTTTAAAATATTTAATCTGATCGGAAAAAATGAAGCGGGATTATTTTAGTGAGCTGCACCAGCTTTGAACTGGAAAGATAGTGAAAACTATATTTTAGAGAGAGAAAATAACCTTAGTACATCTTATCATGACTCAAACCTTAACCTTCAGAATAAAGTCATGCATGTCAGCGCTTACCTAACTCATACAAACTTGACTTAAGTTGTACAGTTAAAACCTGACCACGAGAATTTTTTTTTCTCATTTACTCTCTCAAACCTTTAATTCAATAATGACATCTGCACTAGGGGTCACGATGACAAAGGCTTCAGTCTTGTATAGTCTGATTTGTCAGTAATTGGTAAATAAGGGCTTAATTCCAGTCACAAGTACAGAAATGTTTTTTTTTTCTAAATGGTTTCTCACTCTCCCGTCAAGCAAATATGGGTACATTTTGTTTATGCTCGACCTTCCTCATCGATACTCCATTAGTATAGATATGTGACCAGCCCAGATGTGTTGTAAGATGTAAGAACCATAATAACAAATAACAAAATCATGACTGTATCCCTCCTAATATTTACTAACATTGGTTTTCATGTCTTGCATACTTAAAACCTATCTACTTATAGCATTTTTATAGTCAAACCTACTTTTACATTCTCTCCGAACCCTCAAAGAGAAATGTTGTGATCGTAAAAAAATAATTTGAACTCTAGATTTTGATAAATGTTGATGTTTCATAACCTCTGAAACTAAAAAAGTTGTTTTTGTGATGCCACTTGTCTGTCTACCTATCTGTTTATTTTCCTGTCCTCTTTGTGTCTTTATGTCTGTCTGTCCATATGTCTGATTGTCTGTGTTTCTGTATCCCATCCTAGAGCTGAAACCATTTTAGCGATCGATCTAAAACGTGGTTTTCACAAGGTTCCCCCAAGTAGTTTTTGGAATTAGTTATCCAACCCTAATATTAAGGGTAGTTTATTGGAGACCGGAAAATAGAAAACATAAAATTTTTCAAAGTCTGCTCTAACGATTTTGATCACATTTTGTATCTAGACATTATTTAACATTAAAAACAAAATGGAAATTCTCATTTACCCATAAACATGACTTTGAAGATACTTTACATGAGCAAAAATTTCTACTTTTGATCATAACTCTACAAATATATCAGATACAAAATAACTTATCTTAGTAAAGTTGTAATACTATTAAAAAATAAAATTATATTTCAAATAAAATATTTTTTATAGTACTATAACTGTACAATGATAATTTGATTATATATTTTTTTGTGAATATCTTTGAAAATTAAATAATCGTTGTTGTGCTCTTTGACAGACAGAGATGTTCCTCTTTTCTAAGTGTTTCTGTCACAGTAGAGTGTCTCTGTGACAATGTATATTAATACCATAGTATATAATATAATATATATACTATTTCTTTAATCTGAAATGTAAAACTTTTCATAATTTTGCTGTTGAGGGAGGGGGGGTAAATTGTTTTTCACGAGGCTCCTTCAAGGATAAATTTAATAATATTGATTAATAAAGATTTTAATTTATTATAATTTTAATAATAATATTGCCAGTTTAACAAAATAGTTGAAATTAACAATTAATATAATAATAATAATAAAAAGAGGACTTTAAGAAAGAACACAATTTGGACTAACCAATTTGTAATTTTGATACAAAAATAATATAAAACAAAAAGTCGCCGTCCCAATAAAAGTAATAAATATATACTGTACATAGGTCTAAAGTGTTTTGGTATTAAAAGAAAAAAACATGTATTTTAATACTAAACTTAATAGTATAAATAATGTAAAATTTTAATTTCAATCAACTTGTTTTGCTCTAGAGCTAAGTTGAAAGAGCTGTTGCCTAATTTTGATTAGGTCGTGTAGGAGTTAGGGTGAGGAAGGTGCTAGTCAGTCATTCTTTACAACTTTAAAGTATTGGTTTCAATATTTATGATTATTTTCTATGCAGGAGGTAACTATTGCACCCAACACCCCCTGGATCCGCCCCTGGTCTAGCCAGGGAAACTCGAAGAAATATATTACTTTTGATGCAAACGAGAACAAATTCATTGTGCTATTTGTAAAAATGATTATATATTCCAACAAGTTATTATAAAAAATTAAATCCACTTTTTTGAATATATGAGATGAAAATGACATTAACTATTAAGTAAGATAAACACCTTTTTTTTTTAAATGATGACATTCAGCGAATTACGATAAGTGTAATTTAGATACAATTATATTTAACTAGGACTGATTGTCGTTAATGAAATGATTTAAATATCTAATTACTATAGTTGTATTCGTAAACAAAATTAGATACAGGTTCATATTGCTTACACTGGCATCATAAAAACTTGTCGATAAGCTGTAAAAAATATCTCGAAGGTTAGATGAGACATGTGGCCGACACGATTTGAAACAACTGGTTGATAAGTTCATGCTTAGGTGGACAAAGTGATAGCAAACTGGTCGACCAATTTGGGTGCCGGCAAACCAATCGAAAGCACACTGGTTAACATGTGTGAAAAAAAAGTGGTCAACAGACACATGACTGTCACGTAAAAGCAATGTCAACCCTATGGTTGATGCAAGTAGGACCATGTGATAAAGAGCCAATTGGTCAACAAAAAATAAACAAATATTTGGAATGCTAGGGGGTCAAGTATCTGACACTAGTAGGATCCACTTGTTGACTAGCTCTTGCATAGGAGGATAAAGTGATTGACATACGAATGGTCGACCAATTTGGGTGCATAAAACTAATCGACAAGTGTGGACAAAGTGATCGACAGACAAGTAATCGACACACAGCAGTACTTAGACCAAGTTGTTGATAAGAGTAGGACCATGTGGTAGACAGCCAACTGATCGACAAAATATTAACAAATATTTGATAGACTAGGTAACTAGCAGCCATCGACAAATACATACATAGAAAAACAAAGTGATAGACAGCCAACTGGTCAACAAAAAAAACCAACTGGTAGACAAATGTCGAGATGGATCCATATAATAGTGCACCACACGTTAATACATTGCAAATAAAAAACTCTCTAAGCCAAAAGTTAGGTGTTTTATTTCTGTATCCAGGTGTTTTTTTCCACTCTACATTGGTAGCTCGTGATATTAAAAAAAAATCACACATTTGTAGCTGACGATCTCCGCACGTCCATTATAAACTCTGCCTTAAAATATGAGTGAAGAACGACCCTGGACACTGGACGATTCCTGGAGCATTGGAGTACTAAGCTAAAGGTGCCGGGCTCAATTTCCATGTCAAGGTGTCATTTTTCTATATTCAGAATATAATATCCCTTCTGTTTAATGTAAAAATAAAAGTAATTAAATATTGGTAAATCCACCAATCGTATACATAATATACAATGAAAATGTAAACCAAATTATTGTAGAACAAGAGCAGAAAAGGGATGTTCTCTAAGAAGAAATTACAAGGAATTCATATAGATATTAAAGTTATTATTTCTATTGCAATAAAATAATCAACAAGAATATACACATTTTTCTATCCATATCACTCACAAGTAGCCTAAATATTACTTTATTTGGAAAGATTCTCACCTGAATTTTTGTGTTAATTGAATGTATTTAGAAGCTCTTTGGCGTTGTCATCTGGATTATTTTTTGAAAATTATATGCATGCATAATCTATTTGGAGTGCTTCTCTCCCAGCAAATGGTAGCCTATGCTCAAACTAAAATATAAAACTAAACAATGTCAAAGAATACTGGCAACAATAGACTGTTCAGCTTTCACACATTACATAGCTAACATCACACATGTAGTAGCTAACAGGCAAGAACAGTCTAAACTATCAGATTATTACTACTCGTATGTTTTTGTACCTCAATACTGTTCTCAGCTGATTTTGAAAAGTTTGCTAATGATATTCCCCTTTCCCCCCTCATCATTCCTCGCCCTCCTGCCGCTGTCAATCAAAACACACTACCTGTGTTTATTCTCGACCGTACGACCCGGTTTAGCTGTATTTATTTCTGTGAAAATCGCGTAGTTTCGGGCAATTTCCTCTCCAGTTTTGAAAATATGATAGTAACGATAGTATGAAAAACTTCAAATGAACCAGTATTTATTGCTAAATAAGGAGAGTTAAATTTAATTTCAAAATACAAAGTAGTTTCCTATTAGGAAATTTGTTTGTAAAAGAATGAGAAATTCTGCTGTCATTTCAATTTCATTATTTATAAATAAAAATTAATATTTTGGAAAATATGGTACAAACCGTGCTTAAAATATATTTATCATATAGTGCTATTCTATCCGTAAACCCATAATTTTTTTTAAGGCTTTTACTTGTATTACTTAATACTCTGAGAAGAATTAGCATTATTAAGTTAAATTACAACTTGTGAATGTGGGGAATGCAAAGCCCCCACCATGGTTCAGATCCCACGTTAAATAGTAGGTCCTCCATTTCATCTCACAATCACTCTATCATTACACATTAGCGTAAGTGTGTATAACCCGAACGGGTAGTAAGACGCGGTGATGATGATGATGATAATAATAATAATAATAATAATAATAATAATAATAATAATAATAGTAATAATAATAATGCTGATGGTGGTGATGGTGATAGTAATGGTGATGTAGATAATAAGTTAAATTAAACATTATAACTATTTAAATAAAAATATTAATAACAACAATTTTGCTCTAATATTACTTATTTTAGTGTTTATTTTAATATTAAAAAGGTTGACAATAGGAAAATAAAATAAAATATTATCACTCTTGCACAGTCTTAAAACTAAGGTTTGAATTTTTTTTTAAATCTTGCCAATGCTACTAATAATAATAGTTAAAATAAGAAGCAATTAAAAGAGGTTTTAACTGTAGTTTTTGTATTCTTTGGTTTTGACTTTATAAATTCTTTCTCTCTCTTTCTTTCTTTCTTTCTCTAACGCACCAAGCTGGACACTTGTTTCTACCAGGCACAAAAGTACCCAAACATGCTATTTAAGATCTTTAATTCATGTGTTTGATATATATATTATAATAATAATAATAATAATAATAATAATAGTAATAATAATAATGCTGATGGTGGTGATGGTGATAGTAATGGTGATGTAGATAATAAGTTAAATTAAACATTATAACTATTTAAATAAAAATATTAATAACAACAATTTTGCTCTAATATTACTTATTTTAGTGTTTATTTTAATATTAAAAAGGTTGACAATAGGAAAATAAAATAAAATATTATCACTCTTGCACAGTCTTAAAACTAAGGTTTGAATTTTTTTTTAAATCTTGCCAATGCTACTAATAATAATAGTTAAAATAAGAAGCAATTAAAAGAGGTTTTAACTGTAGTTTTTGTATTCTTTGGTTTTGACTTTATAAATTCTTTCTCTCTCTTTCTTTCTTTCTTTCTCTAACGCACCAAGCTGGACACTTGTTTCTACCAGGCACAAAAGTACCCAAACATGCTATTTAAGATCTTTAATTCATGTGTTTGATATATATATATTACACATACAAATCAAGACACATCTAGTAGAGACTGAGGGCCAGTTTCATAGTCAAATTTAGTACGCAAGTGCGGCGCTACACTAAATACAAGACGACGCCTCCCTAAACCAGAATGAAAACTCATAGGAAACTGGCCCATTCCATTCTGGTTTAGGTAGGTGTCGTCATGTAATTAGTGTAGCGCCGCACTTGAGGCATACTAAATTTGACTATGAAGCTGGCCCTGAGTGATAATTACAGAATTGGTCTGATGGCCCGATGCCATATCTGGTGTCAAAATTTGCTACATGTTCTTATATCTAAGTAAATTGTTTGGTTATATGGACATTCTTCATCTAAAGTTATTATATTTTTACTAAAATTATTTCAAATTGTTTATTTCTTTCAGTAGATATGTTGAATCTGAATCTTAAAAAACATATTAAGCTTAACTTTCCCATATTGATATTAGTATTATTTTTTCTTCAAATCTTAGTTTGTTCATTTTAATTCCTTAGTATAAAAAATAAATATATTCTAACTAAGTGATAATATTTTTAATTAAACTCTAATTTTAGTCAAATTATAAGGAAAAAAATCCTCAAAAAAATCTTTTTAGCACTTGTTAGGTATATATAATTAAATTTGTGTTTTTTGTGACAAACTTCCATGCTCTGGTTGAAGTGTAGTTCCTGCTTTTCCCACCCACCGCAGCACACTAACCCAGCCAATGTGTTATTCCACCCTGTCACTAGTCTGGCAGACCGATGTACTTGCAGGTATTGTCCAGAGATTCTGTCACCGTCAATGTTGATGCTGTTGTTTTCTACCGAGTCAACAGCCCTATCATGGCAACTAATAACGTGGAGGACTACAGGTGACAAATCACTTCTACACTCATCGCTCAACAGAAAAAATTTATAAGTTTTTGTTTTGCACCTTGTGTTCTTAATTGATGTGGCTGCATTTTTCATCACTTGAATGTGAAAAACTTTTTTTTTCAGCTATATTTCAACACTACAGTTTAATAGATTTTTTCAGGGCAAATTTTTTTAGATGTTTTCAACTTTTTTCCACCTATATATATATTTTTTTCAATTGTATGCATATTGAATATTTTGTGCATTTTTTAAAATAGGCATGTTTTCTTTCATAAATATGTATTTGAATTCATTTTTCAAATTTGCTCTGTAAGATTGTTATTAATTAGCACTAAACTTATTTTTCAGTAGTATTTTGGAATTCTACATACATTTTTTCATTCACTTTGATTTTAATTAATATGCCATATAATATGGTGTTAGTGTATTTATTTTGTGTATTTTTTTTTTGTTAAACTACACTTTTGTATTGCTATTTTTTTTATTTGAATTGGCTTTAAAATATTTGATGACACTCTCTTTCTTGGTTAGCATTTTTCTTACATATTATTCACAAATAATATCAATGTGATTTTAAGATCTTTAATTTCGAATTGAATTGAATTCACATCCTTGCTTACTAAATCAAAAAAACTTATAAAGCTTTGGAGTTTTTTGAATTAATGATTTTATCTTGAAACAGTACCTATTGAACTCGAACTAAATACCAAGCCAAATTAGATTTATCAATTTTTGAATCAAGTGTAGTAAAAAGTATATAGTCATCAAAACTGCATTCAAATAAAAAATATTAATATTTTACACAATTCACAAGTTTCTATAGTCAAGTTAAATAAATGTGAGCGGATTCATTAAAGTTAAATTTAAATCTTGCCATATGACTCATCTGAAATGTTACATTGAAATTGTTAATGATATTTTGATAAATTGATTTTAGTTTCTATAGCAAAGTACATTATTGAAAAGTTTTTGTGTGAATTTTGGATTACATTCTATCGAATATGAATCTAGGATATATTCAAATTAGAAATTTTGAATCATCCGTTTCAATTACACAACAGTCTAAGGTGTCACTCTAGTGTTAGATTAGCCTGCTAAAGATGTTGAGATTGAGTTTAAAATCTCGGTTGGGTCTATTGATGTTTTTTTCTAGATGGTTACCCACTCTCCTGAACATATTCCTGGAGATTACCTCTAAAATCGTTACGCCATTATAGTAATAATTATATATGCACACAGCTTAAACAGGTAGTAATATGTGATGATAAAATAAATTAATTAATGACATTTCAAATCCAATTAAAATCTTTTGAATATTAGTAGTAAGAATTTCTAATCAAATACCTACTACGAATCCTAGTTAAATCCAGAGTCATACTCAAAATGTCGAAGCATCACAGATAATAACATATTTTTTTATGAATACTATTTAAACTCCACAACATTTTAAAAATAGAAAATAATTGTTTCACAGTGTTTATTATCAAAATTAGTGTTTGCCCTGTAAAAATTATTTAATTTATGCTTGGTACAATGGTGCTAATCAATTTCTTCTAGTTAACGTTTACATTTTATGTTGATCACTATTATAAATATGATATTTTATCTGTAAGCAATTAAGTGTTGGTTAAGAAATATTTATAGAGTAGAAATTCTTTAGTCTGGCACTCTTGGTACTTGACAAGTACCAGATCACAGAATCCGACTCCTAAGGACCCTATAACCCTCATGCCTATCTCCAAGTCTTGCCATATCACTCTATATACTTTTTTCTATTTCATACAAGGTAGAATAAAGCTTAAAACCGAAAATAATACACCACCTTTCATGATGCTTTGTCTCTTGGAAGACATAATTAAGGGCTAAATTACAGCCAGAATACAAGCCAAAACAAGAATGTATAACCAAAACACTCGGCTGTAGGTGTAAACAACTTTGGCCCCTTTGTACTACTATTAGCACAGTCATAGTGGCCAGCCATCAAGCTATTGGCAGCAGATTCAAAGTGTGCTGGACCACGGGAGTTGTCGGTTTAAAGAGTATAAACTGTATTATAAATAAATTGTAAATTAACTTAGTCTGTTGCAACAAGTCGTCAAGCAGCCGAATATTAATAAAATCTCAGTAGATAATGTTATTGCAACTGTACACTTTATTTACCCTGAAAAGTATCAGTCTTACCTTGACGAACTACGTCATAGTGGAACAATGCAAGGAAAGTTTGATACCTTTAAGGGCGAATGCAGGGTACTTGGAACTAAAAATTTAAGATTTTGTAAATATTTGACTCATTGATGCACCACAGTTGATTTATTAAGACCTAATTAAGTTAATTTATAACCTACTTATAATATAATAGTTTATCATCCAACACTTAACAGTAAACTAACCTTCCTTACCAAAATTGAAATGTTTCCTAAATTTTTTAAAGTAATTAGGTGAATGACGTTAACCCAACTCTCTTTTTATTTGAAAATGTTCAAAAAGTTTTAAATGTTCCTTCTCCATCAAGAATCAATAGGGTGCCATATTTTATTTACAAACTGCTGTAGCTATCTTTTATTAAAATGATTTATCTTGAATTTGATTGTCATCTTGGTCTAATAATTGGTGTGTGTTGTTGCATGAGTGTGCCTGTTATCGAGTTGTGCACGATTGTGTTTGATGTTGTGCATGTAGGTTCTCACTAAGGACTCTGTCACGGTAACTGTGGATGCTGTTGTCTACTACCGCGTCAATGAACCACTTGGCGCCATCGTCAAGGTGAATAACTACAGGTAATTGAATTTTTAATTATTTTAACCTTGTATCTTTGAGAGATTTATGACAATATGATTCATTGTGTAGAATTGTTTCTTCTGCACAACTTAAATTAAACGATTCTGCAGAACAAATTTTAGTTTAAATCAGGTGATTTGAATTAGAAGGCCACATGTCACTTCACGGATTTCTCATAATGCCACACACTTCATGTACAATACAGTTTGAAAAAAATTAGAGTTAGCCTAAATATAAATTACTGCATTTTCAGGAATCTCTAGCTTATTAATGAAAACCTTTTGATTCAAGGAGGACTTTTTTTTTCTTCTATATTAATAATATATCCATGAAGTACACCTTTAAAATAGAATAAACAAATAGTTGATTCTTTGACGAAAACGGGTTTTTCTCCGTGAATCTGTGTCCATTTCGAAAGTCTAAAAATCTAAAAATATACCAGCATTAGGATTAAGGATTATAAAATTATATTAGCATTAAGGATTATAAAATCTTATATAAAATAAAAATAATGGAGTTCTACAAACTAAACAACTCAAAAATTAATAAAACACTGCTGTAGGAATTAAATTAATTAAAATACACTCTGAAAAGATGATAAAAGGGCAAGGCCTACACACTTAGCACAAAACTGTAGGCCCCAAAGTTCAGAGTTAAAATAACATAACTATGAAACTTATGGGGTACACCAGTACCCTTCTTCAGTAGAAGAAAGTAAAACATCAACTAGACTATGGCAGCATGGCTAGAGATAGATAGATCATGCATGGTCACTTAGATACTGCTGTTGCCCGTTTCTTGATTTTTGTCTTCTTGGATTCAGTAGTTGCCTGTTCAAACTAATGTCTTGACTCATGGTAGATAGATAAAATGTTGTGTTTATACTATATTTAATAATTGAATTATTAAATTGCAGTTATATTATTATTATTTATAATGAAATGACTGACTGGTGTGAGTAGGACTGCTTGGAAGAAAAGGAAAGATATTTATCTAAGGCTGAGAATAGGAGGTTGCCTGGATTTGGTTATACTTTGATGAGCAAGTTCCCACCTATGAAGCTAGGAAGCATTGCAACTATCGGGGTGGGCTCTTATGACTCTAGTACTATAGAATGAGTCAAAATCTGCATTATGTGTTAGAGCATGAATTGCTGATTTGTCAAGGTCATGGTTGGTATCAAAACAGTGACCATTCATTGTCTGTGTTTTCCTGTGGTGAGGTCACTTTTTTCGGCAATGCAGTAGTTACATTGTAACTGGTATATAAGATTTTCTGTGGAGCATTCATAGTATCTTTTCAAGGGGTATTCCATTTGTGTGAGTCTGCTGTTGAATGAGGTGGAAGGTTGGTGAATTTTGCAGGTAATGCATCATGGTTTGTTGCAAGGGAAGTAACTTTTGGGCTGATGTATGTTGTTGTTCTTGGTTGGGTCAGGCAATTTAGGGTGAACCAGATTATTGCAGAGATGGGGGAGGAGGTAGCGGGGTTGAATGTGATTATTTTAGCACTGTTTAAAAGATATTGTATGAGAGGTAATGAGGTTAGGATTTTGTAGCTTGTGTTCAGAATAACTCTATATTTGTCTAGTCCTTCATAATACTTGGTGGTAGGTGGTATGTCCTTGGAAGATTGTTTCTTGATAGGCTCTTGATTTGACAGGGCTCTGTTTATTTGACTTTTAAATATGTGTTTATGTTATCCTCAGGCTATGAAAGCCTTTAAAAGTTGTTGACATAGCTTGTTAAATTAAAAGTTAAGACATAGAAATATTATTCAAAATATTTGTCAAATTAAAAATATTAAACATAAAATGAATAAGTCATCATCACTTTAGTTATATATAAGGTGATGATATGTCTAAAATAAATGAAAACACGTTAAAGGGTTGTTGTAAGACATACAGATAACAAAGTACGTTGGACAAAACAATGTTTATGTTCAAGTAAGCTAAAAAATCAAATTATGAAATTTAAGTTAAGAGGTTAACATCTGCAAAATAGGTTATAATTAAATAATTGAGAATTGCCATACAATGACTTGAGAATATACCATTTATAATGAAACAATGTTTAAAGTTTGAATTAAAGTTTACTAGTATACAATTTAACTTATAGATTAACAAATGTGAACCGAGTTGAAATGAAGTAGAGAATGTAGTATATTATTCTAACCCTTTTCTCTTTCCTTGTCCCATTACTCCTTGTGCATTTCCAGCATAGGAAAGATGTCATAATCATGGAAACTGTAAAACGAAATTAAAGAAGCATTAAGACAACTCTTTATAACCTATTTTGTCTTATAAAACACTACAGCAAGTCTGTTACACTCGAGCTACACAAACAAACAGAGGTTATACCGTTGAATGACCTTGGATTATAATGACTGGCGTCAACAACTGTGTGCATGTACGCGTGTCAAGTTACACTGGTTGTTGAGTTTCCGAGACTCAACTGTAGTTGCACAATTGCAATGCTTCGTAGGTGGGAACTTGCTCACCAATATATAACCAAATACAGGCACCCCCTTAGTGTCTACCTATATAATAACTGAATTTAATAATTCACTAATTAAATATAATTCTAATACAATATTCTATCCATCTACCAAGAGTCAAGACACAAGTTTGAACAGGCAACTAAAGAATCCAAGCAAAAAATAATAGCTAAGAAACAGGCAACAACAGAATCAAAGTGACCATTATCTACTTCTGGCCATGCTGCCATAGTCCAGTCTGTGTTTTACTCTCATCTGCTTAAGAAGGGGACTGATGTACCCTGAAAATTTCATAATTATGTGATTTGTTGTGTTTTTAACAGTGAATTTTAAGGCCTACAGTTTTCTGGTAGGTGTGTAGGCCTTATCGTTCTATCCGTTTTTCAATGTTTAATATAAAATATCCGTTTGGCGCCATTTTTCCTTTGTTTAAAATTCACTTCATTTTAGAACATATAATTTATAAATAATTAACATACATTATTGAAAAAATATGGAAAAACGCTGCATTGAATGCCTCAAAGGCCACACGTTCTCGTTCAATATCCCTAGTGTAAATTAATTTAATAGTGGTTTGAAATAACAAAAGTCTTAACTTTGATATATGATTTAATATTTTTGGCATTAATAAGTTTATTTTAAATCTAGTGTTTCCATGATTTCATATTAATTAATCTCTCAAATATAATTTTGTATTGTTTGTGTAACTATAAGCATGGTGTTTTCATAAATTTTAATTTTTAATTTTAATTTTCCCAACTCAAACTTTAAATAATCATGGTTTTATTTTAAATGGCCTGACACATAATTAGTTAATTAAATTGACAGTTGGTAATATATTTATTAATAATGTTTAATAGTATTTCCTGTAGATACTCTATTTCCATTATTTAAAAATATATGTTTTAAGTTATGTGAGGAAAATTTTTATATAATCACTCATCATATTAAATGATAAACATCCTTATTTATCATAATATTTTGTACATTGGTTTTAATTAATAAGCAAAAACTGGTTATTTATTTATGTTTGTGTAAAATTTGCTTTGGTTTAATTATTTATAAATTCACACTATTTAATTGATTAGTTTTCGCTTATGTACACTTGCCTTTTTTATAGTATGTATATATTTTTTTCAACTATCTCTCAGCCACTCTACTCGTCTTCTGGCTGCCACTACCCTCCGCAACGTTCTTGGAACTCGCAACTTGTCCGAGATCTTGTCTGAAAGAGAGGCCATCTCCCACACCATGCAGGCATCCCTTGACGAGGCCACTGATCCTTGGGGCGTCAAGGTGGAACGTGTGGAAATGTGAGTTATTGGAAGGAGTATCCATGTTTTACTGGGACTTTGGTTTATTATCAGATGGTGCTTTAAAATAGAACCGAAATATTATAGAGAACAAGGTTACAACGTAATTTTTTTGTGTGAACCATGTCTTACACCCCCCTTCCCATTCGTCCTTCCCCCCCAAATCCTCCTTATTGAGCTTTTAACATATTTACACTATTCGAGTAAGGATTAGGGTTGTATAATTTATAGGAAATGTACCTCACATTTGCATGGATGAAGAATGTGAAACAAATTAATCACTTCCATTCTTCTCCATCCATTAGCACATTAGGGATTGCATTGTCAACAGTAGTTCAGTCTATTGTGAAAGTGATACCTTTTACTATACGACCATTGGTGTGAATAAATAATAGTAAATAGGTAAAATGTTCCCTAAATTAACAAAATACAGCCCAGAAGTGTTTTTTATATTCCTTCAACCAATCAAAATTATTCTTAAAAACAAACTTGTTTTACTTTTATCAAATTGGATTCACTTAAGAGATAGGATAGGGTACCAAATAACATTTTCTATTTGTATCCTGGATAAGGATTCAAATTTTGGACATTTGAGACCTTGTATAAAGCACTCACCCCCACCGCCACTCAATTATAGCTCAACAGATGACAAAATAAAACAACATAAAACATAATTATCCATAAATTAAATCTTTCTAAAGCTAACAGTTTTGTGTTGAGCATTCATCCTTTGTATTATTTATTCAAACACATATATCTCTAGCACATATACAATTTGACCAGTCTTCCTATTTGAAAAAGATTGAAACATATTTGAAAATGTATTTATTTAATACTTTGAACATTTTAAATTAATCATAGATACTCCATATTGTACTAGCAGTCAATTTTCGGGCATGAAAAAATAATTGCACTTTATTATATTATTTATTTATCCCTACTTGTCCAGACAATATTCCCGGATCGTTTAAAGTCCCCTAATTAAACTTTCCTCCTGCAATCCCTAAAGAATTGTGTTATTATATTAACATGTGAGGCATTGTATCGTCACTATAGTAAAGATGTCCGCCTACCAGTTCAACTTCAAAGGGCTATGGCTGCAGAAGCTGAAGCAGCCCGTGAAGCCCGTGCCAAGGTCATTGCTGCAGAGGGAGAAATGAAGGCATCCCGGGCCCTTAAGGAGGCAGCTGATGTGATTGGAGAGAGCCCAGCTGCTTTGCAGGTACATTACTATACTAGGTCATGCAAACTTGAATATTGGTGGGAAAAGATGTTTGGAATGTATTGCCCTTATTTAACACAACTACACTAACCTTGACCACACTCCTCCTCCCCGATGAGTTCCGTTAGAATGAATCCTAGGTCAGAGGATTGGGTGGTAATGATCGATTTTATTCAAGAAAGAGCCAGTACTTCTTTGTACAATGGCAGCAATATAAAATGTGAACTGTATTCTTTTCACTCTAAAAGCCATACTGTGTTTGTTGTTTTTTTTCTCGTATGTATCTGTCCACCTCTCCTATACATTCTTCCAAATATAATACAATTACCTCAAAAAGCGAAAACAGGTTTTCCTTAAAGAGATACATTTTATAATAATGGAAATTGACACAAATAAAGAAAAAGAGAAAATAAATTAGTAAGAGTAAGTAGGGAAAGAGGAAAATGTGGGTAAAATACAATTTTCACATTTTCTCCTTTCCCTAGTTGGGCTTTCTTTATTAAATTTACTCTTATTAGTTTATTTTTCCTTTTTATTCATTTTTATTACCTTCCATTATTATTAAATTATTTAGCCATTGGGCTACCTCATTATTAAACATTGCACTTAAAGAGATACAGTAATTCGAAAGGAAGTATTACTGTAAGCTTGTTAAAACTTTTTATATGGACTTTTTAATTAATAGATGAAATAAAATATATTTTTAGAATGCCAAATTTTAGTGACTTTCAATCAATGTTAGTGGTCAAAAGTGGGCTTCTTATGAATATCAAGATTTATTTTGCCTTTTTTTTACACTTAACCATATAGTTATATTCACTGGACCCAAAATCATCATTGACTAAGCTATCTATGTGCCCTAAATATTGTTGTGTCTTATCATGAAAGGATAAATTATCTACCTTCTTAAATTATTGAACCCATAATTCTATATTTAAAAATAATCTAGCATATTTTGTTAATCAACTTTGACGTTATCAATTTATTTTTCTGTGTAAGAAGTTGATGACTTGTCTGTTAAATGTATGTAATTTTTGCAGCTTCGTTACTTGCAAACATTGAACACCATCTCTGCAGAGAAGAATTCTACCATTATTTTCCCTTTGCCAATGGATATGATCACACCTTTCTTGGGAATCCCTAGAAAAACCTAGGATTTGGCCGGGGAGTGATCACGTTGAGGCACTCTAAACACAGGTAAAATATACTACAGGCACTTTATGTTTTCTCCTTCACTTCCTTCATAGTGTTTGGATTTGACTAACATATATAATTTGCGTGTCTTTCTGAAATCAATGATGCCCTTAGCAGATATGGGGCCCTGGACAAACAACGTTTGTGGGGCCCAGTTATTTATCACATCTCAAATCTCCCCAATAAAATAACACAAAAAACATAATTTTTGTTTAATGTTATTACAAGTAGTTTGCACTTATAAACCAATTTTCATCCATATAAGATAGTAGGAAATACCCTGAAAGGTAAATACTTGTAATAAATAGTGCTAGAAGCCATGTTTTAAACAATAAAGGGTTGTTTCCTCCCAAACGTTTGATTTTATTTCCCAACGAACGTTATTTGTATAGAGGTACAAATAACAACTCTGTTAAGTTTGAAATAAATTGGCTACTGTGTTCAAACGTCATCATGAGACATATCCACCACAACAAATACAAATTGGTGGAGTTAAAACAGAGAGTTTGCTTCACTCGTTCATTAAATCAAACCACACAATTACGTTTTTGTTGGTTTCTTCACTCTGGAAATATTTGCTAGATTTCCTATAGTGGGAGCTTCTATACAAGCACTCAAGCAAAAATTTCCTACCCAAGCTTGTTTTTCCCCCTCTGTAATTTAAGCAAGCGTGAGCCCCCCCCCCCCCCCCCCCCCCCCCCCCCCCCCCCCC